>JARHVA010001709.1:1190000-1435000 GCA_037957365.1 Torreya grandis
TAATGTCACACAAGAAGGTATAAATGTTGCATCCAAGGGACATGTAAGATGTCAAATAGAGTTAAAAAACTTGTTTAGGTGTCACACATGACACCTAAAGGTTAAATAAACAAGATACATGTGAATGTTACACAAACATAGAATTCCAAACATCATACACACAAGGCATGATGATTCCATACAAAAAAGAAAGTGTATGTTAAACACACACTAGGACAAGGGCTGCATAAAATGTGCAAGGTAGTTGAAACATGTTATGTAATGAAAGAAGAATGTAAAAACTAAAATTAACATACTTTGATCAATGTGTTTATGTGTAATGTTTAGCAAAAATCATATTCAATATGGACATGTAAAATATTAATGAACAAGATACATATATTTTCATTATAGTTTAACATGAAAATAAGTTTTGGATAAATAAAAAATGTAATAGAGAATGTCTAAAGTAGTAAGATACCCATAAATATACAAAGACATTGGGTAGAAGGATAAACCAACATAGAAACCATGGAAGAGTATGCCTTAAATCTTGACATGTGATTGATATCAGATTATGATTTTTTATTTGTGATCAAAATATGTAGAAGTCCATATGAATATGTTTAAATTGAAATAAAATATGTAAAATGTAAATGGACAAAACCATAGTAGAGGATAGGGCCATAATGCATTGTTGTTCGACTGGTGCAACTTTGTCCTATTTGACTATATAAAATAGTTTTTGATTAGGACATATTTTTATATCTATGAATAATGTCTATTTTTATAGAAACATGTCATATTGTACACTTAGATATATTATGAGAAACATTATGTATTTAAAATGTACTAAAATATGCTATATATTGAATGAAATAATAGATGACACTCAAAATATGTAATCCAACAACATGAATGTATGCCTACAATTCCTAGCTTTAAATTTTTTTAAATGTTTTGATATTTATGTGCTTTTTTAGCATATATAAAAAATTTATATTTATTTCCATATTTGGAAATTAAAGCATACATAATTACAATTTGAAAAATCCTTAAGAAACAATAGAAACAACAAGGTTTTGAAAAGGAATAAGGTGAGTGAGATTCAAACAACCCTAAAAACTATGTTATAAAAAATCATAACAAAAAGAAGGAAAAGGAAATTCCCCCAATGCAGGTGTATATGTAGCATAGATGGAAAGCATGGCCATGTAATCTCATGTGAAAGTGTATAGATATAAGCATTGAAGCATAAATGATATCCAAAGTGTGTATAGATGTATAAGAATGATCAAATACATTGTCACAAAGGATGTGCATTGAAAGCTTAATGATATAGATATATTGAGTTATTTGAATTGGGTTCAAAAAGGTAAGGAAGCAAGTGCCCCCAAGAATGAAAGATGGAGCCAAGGTATAGAATAAAATGTATTAGGTGTAGAAGAATGAGAAATAATATGTAAAAATAAAAAAAACTATGTACAATTAGGTATTAGGTAAGAAAGCTAATAAAGGTCCCTAGCCCAACCATGGGTTCAACAAATGGTCTCATCAATATGATGTTCATATGTGTATCAAAATATTTGATAAGAAGGAGAAAACTCTTGTGCAATAGAAGATGTGACAAATGTAGAAGCATCTTAATCTAAAGAATAACTATGTGATGTAAATTAATCTTCATAATCAATGCTCATATATGTTTTTAAACCTATATCTTCATGCACAGGAAGACATGATGTAACAATATAAACCTATTTAGGAACCTTTTGAATAACCTTTAATGTTGTACTAGATGTTTCACTATTTTTGTGATTATTTTGTTTTTCTTTTTAAAAAATAAATAAAAATTTAAAATAAGGGTATGGTTTAGAAGAACCTGGATTTAGTTGCGTGCTCATGATCCAATCGATGTAGATAACTCCTCTTTGGCTTAGGAGGATGACCTATAATAAAAAATAAGCTAGAAATGGATTGATTATCAAGATAGATAGGTGGATTTCCTAGTGAATGCTATATCCAAAAAGTACTAGACTTCCTTAGAGGGCTATCAATCTACTCTTTAAACAAGTTAAGTTTTGAAAATAAAAAGAAATGGATTACGTAAAGTAATAAAAAGTACTCAATCACAATGAAAGAAATGATTTTAAAGAGGAAATTAGTGTTTTTATTAAAATGGAATTAACTTGTTAAAAAATAATGATAAAATGATAAACCTTGATTCAAAAAATAGTTTAAAACCCTATGATGTGATAAAAGTAAAAAACCAAACTTTGGGTGAGGGAATATGGGTGGAATTGGCTTTCTATTTTTGGTAAAATAAATTACATAGTGATCGATGCCAATCACTATATAACCAATACTGGTCATGGTAATTGATGTCAATTTAATCGATGTCATTTTGACTAATGCCAATCAAGATGATTGATGTTGGTTACTATGGGTTCTGGTTTTGGGTAGAATGGGTTTTGGGTCAGTTATAGGAAGGATTTTATGGGTTACTTGGAGTTGGATGATGGTCATGAGGATAGAACAAGTTCTTAAAGATATCAAACTTAGGGGTTTGACACTTAAGTAACTGGGAATGCTCAGTGGGTGTTTGGTGGAAGAAATAATGTTTGGAGTTATAAACTCCAACATAAGAAATGATATGAGGAGAGATGGGAAGTGGGTTCAAGAAATAAAACTACTAAAAACTAAATAACTAAACTAAAAATAAGTGAAAGACACTTAGCTTTTGGTGTTTGTTGGCTTGGAGAAGTTTTGAAGTTGAATGTAAGTTACTTAAGAACCTAGAATAATTTGGATAGACTCTGGCAATGCTTGAGTCCTTTGTATTGAGGTGATAAAAGACTTTCATATCTCTAGGCTAGTTCTTTGGTTCACTTGGAAGCTTGGATTCACTCGAGAGTTATGATTCTCACTCAAAGTTCCAACCTTATCAATAAGGGTCTTGGGGTTACCTTAAGTAATCGATAATGGTCCTGGTCAATTAACATCAATTGAGGGGTGATCGATGATGGTCCAGAGAGACATAGTCAATTTTTCTAAAATTAGCTATTTGTAGTTAAGATTGGTTGTTAAGACCAATGGAAGTAGTTCAAGGTTATTTAAGGCAACATTTTCATACATGAAGAATAAGTCTAAGAGGTTAGGGAATTAAATGCCAAGGTGGAAAATAGTCTTAAGGCTAGGTGTCGATCAGTTAACCATGAGTTTAGGTTGGGTGAGATACAAATAGGATTATTTAAATTAATTTACTAATTAAAATTAGTTAAATGGGGTAAATGGGTGTTTTTAATGATTTTAATAAATATCCTAACCCAAGGGAACCGAGGGGCCAAGGTGATATTTTATGACAACTAGAACCATGTGGTGAAGTGTTTTAGCTACATTTCCCCCTTTTTTATGTAGGTTACATCCATAAGATGTAAAATAAATGGTACAGTGGAATATTGGATGTCCTAAGTATGGGAGGAGGTATTCCCCCTCAAACTAGGAAATAATGAGGTGAAAACTAAGTTGGGTTCAAGTTTGAAAAGAGTGTGAGTGGAAAAGTGGTTAAGGTGGTTAGGCATGGAAGCACAAAAGGCTGCACAATATGCTACAAAATGAAATGTCATAAAGTGCACCTAGATGAGGTTTTTAGGATGAAATAAAGTGATAAATAAGGCAACACATAGGAGGACAAGTGATAAGTGAACCAATACACAATATTAGGTGTAGATGATATGGGCATACTCATAAATTTAAGTCTCCATGCTAAGGTATCCATATTCATAGGGAACAAAAAAGTAGGGTGATCCTAAGAAAATGAAGTTGGTTGTAGGTGTTAGAACTGCAAGTGGGTGAACCATTTAAAGTGATCAAGGAAAGGTTGCTACAAATTATATGTCAACAAGTGGGTAGGAGGGACCATAGGTAAGCTCCAATGGGTGATGCCATGGTAGGAAAGGGATCCCTAAGGGTGAAAAGGGGTGTTAGGGGTTTAAAACCCAAATTGTGTTAATCGATGTTGATCAGGTTTGATTGACATCAGTCGACTTAACCCTAGTGGTTACCAGCATTGATCACTAGCCAAACCCTAAAAAAGGGGGTTGCTGACCATAAAATTAAAAAACATTCTATTTTGGAATGTTTTATTTTGTCTACCATTTATCCTCTTATGAAATCAATTATAGTGAAAAAAATGTGTGTTTTCAGTGGTTGAAAGTAAGAGTTATGTGAAGTGTGGGTGATTTGGCATGGTAGGATTCATTAGAGAGAACACTAAGTTAGTAGTGTGGGGACCAAGTGGGATAAGGATGTAGTGAGTTAGAGGATGAGTAAGGGGTGGAAGCTAAGTGATGGTTGTGAAATGGGTTCCACCATGGTGGCATTCATGGAATGAGGTAGACACTCTTGCTTTATATTTTGATATATTGCTTTTGTATTTAAAATCAATTTAGTTTGGTAGGTTTCATGGGTAGGGGTAGGGAAGGGGGTTTTTTAATGTTCTTTTTGAATAGTGATACTAAATGAGGTAGATGGGAGGAAGTATAGTAGTTGATTTAGGATTTGGGGTGGTCAGGTAATGTAAGTTAGGGTTTTGGGCCATCAACACCTATACACAGAGACTGATGCTAGTCATTATCAACCAACATCAGTTGATAGGGGATGATGTTGGTAAATATAGGACTAACATCATGTCACAATTATAATTGGTATTGGTCAAGGGTTGATCGACATCAGTCCATCCCAATCTAATAAGGAACTGATATCGATTGTCTCGACTGATGTCGATCCTTAAGCAAAGGGTAAGGGTAAAAAATGTTATTTTAGAGTGTTCAGGTAGGCTAAAAGGTTAAAGGTTGAGTCCTAGGGGAAGATGAAGTAGGTGTTGACCATTTTTTCCCAACAGGGCAAAAAATCGGTCCCCTTCTCCCCCTAATATTTGAGGCCAATTTATTTTTGATTTTGAACAAGTCCAGGAGTTCTACAGACTCTATAGGTGCTTGGTTCAATCAGTTTAAGGTTCATCAGCAAAGATCATCGATTGGTTCAATGTGCTAGTTCAAAGGCTTAGGTTCAATGCTTTGGTTTAGTATAGTGGTTCAACATACTTTGGTTCAATGTAAGAGTTCATCGCTCGATTTAACGCCTTATGGTTGAACCATTGAATCGATTGAACTGTTGAACCAATTTTGGTTCAATGACTTGGCTCAAGGAGGCCACCAGTTCAAAGTGAAGGAGCTTGATAGAAAAGACAAAGCAGAAAAGGAGAAGCTTAAAGCTTAGAAAAGGCTGTAAGAAAGGCTTGATGACTTTTGCCGAGGACGGTGACGTCCTGAAAGCTATCATATTTAAGCAAATGAATTAGCCATTTGTTTTTAAACTATTTGAGCGTCAATCATGGAAAAGCCCAAGGAATGCAGTGACCCACTAGAAGATCACCCCCGAGGGCTGAAAGAGCAAGAAGAAGACAAAAGGTAGAAAAAGACAAAGCATCCAAGTGGCAAAAAGATGGAGTGTTATTGAGCGGCATGACCTATTTTTCTCCAAATTGGCATTGGAAGAAGACAAACTCTAGTCTATTGGCAGAAAAGAGGCATGGCCATGTCCTGACATTGATGTTTGAATGCCAAAGTCAATTTGGGTGATTGTGTAGCATGGTTCTAGTAGGCCTCTTCCAAAAGAATGACATCGGTAATAGTGGTTTCCTCTTCCCAAGATTCAGAATGCACATGGGCCACTAACAAAAAATGAGCGCCAAGATCCTTCCCAAAAAAGGCTAAGTATCTCATCCTCTTTTCTATATATCATAATCTTTTCATTTGAGAAAGGATCTGCTCTCAGCCTTAAGGCAAACCCTGCCCAAAAATCTCTTGGGCTTGTAAGGCAGAGCTGCCAAATTTTACCTTGAATCAAAATACAACATTTTTACCTCCATTTTGAGCTTTGCATTTATAGTATGTGTCTATGCCTTGATTCTATATTAAGTCATTTTCTTAATGATTTTGTAGAATGATTTCAGCATGTCTGGTGCATTTTTGAGTTTTCCTTTTATAGGTCTATTAGAAGTGTCCCTAGAGGAGTATAGGTGAAGTGGATAGGCTGCTGCAGTGTGTCTCAAAATTCCTCTAGTAGTTATTCCCTCCTTGTATCTCCACATACCTCTGACCCACTGATGTAGAAGGTTCTCTCATGATGGATGAAGTGTATAGGTGCTTCTTTTGGTGAAAAGTGTATGTTTAGGCCTGAGTGGGTCACCTTTTTTCTGGTGTATCCCCTTTTCTTTTTTTTAGGCTTAGGCTTTGTTTTCAGCATCTCCTTCTCCCTTTTCATCCCCCCTTTTTACATTTCATTTTTTAGCAGTAGGAGAAACTAGGGCCTAAATGATACATCAGAGGGAGCTAGCCCTTACCTAGAGACTCTCCCCTCTAGCTTCACCGGTTCCACAGGTGAGAGGGGAGTTTCCATTATTGCGTGAAGAAGGTTGGAGCTCAGCCTCCTGCTAAGGGTGCAATCTTCTGCATCAATAGTTTTTGGCATGCCCAGTGGGACCAATTGGGATAGGTTTTGTCCAAAGAGTTGAAGAATTTTCAGTGTGTTCTTCAACTGACCAGTCTTTGGAGGCTTTGCATCAAACACCAATGGTGACTCCAAGTTAAATCTGCTGGTTAAGTAGCCTGGTGCCATCAAAAATCTTACTTTTATAAGTATAATTCTTTACACAAAATCATGGACCTTGTATTCCTTCATATGACTATGATCAGGCTCCAGATATTTATGCAATCCCCTTAAGCAACTCTCCTAGTTGCCCTACAATGATAAGGGAGGTGGCACTAGAATTTGAGAGGTAGATAATGGAGATTAATAGATTGTAAGAGTAGTATAGGTATCAGTAGGAGATGATGTATGAAGAGGAGTGTTTGTTTAGGCAAGCTCAGGCCCTGCAATCCACAAAGGAGGAGGTAACAAAATGGAGAAATCCATTTATTCAAGGCAGTCAGCCTTATGAGCCCCCTCCTATTCTGAAGAAAGCCCCCTCTTTTGCACCAAATCCTTTCTATTAGATATCACTCGCCCACTCCAGCTCATCTGACACATCTACTCTCAATCCCATGCACCTAGCTTTCCAACATCAAAGGGCATCAGAGCAACCCCCTATGGAGATCAATCTTCCCAATTATTTATATTATGAATCTTCCATTGGGGGGAATACCACCAGCCAGCACGTCCCTCTTCTAGAGACTCTTCCAGTGCATCAACAGTCTCTTCCTTACATTCCTCAACCTCCCCAAGTCTTTCAACGTGATGTGTAGATTCCAAGTTTGAGGAAGGAATGCCAGGAACTAGCCCAGAGCTTTGAAGAGTATGATGCTGGTGACCTCTAGGAAAAGCTCTTCTAAGAGGATCTAGCTAGGAGAATTACAGAGTTGGAATCCAAGGATCAATTCCTTAGCCAATGTGTGATGGATGGTTCAAACCAACTAGCACATTTTATGTCTAAACACACCCCATCTACACACTTCCAAGAGAGCTATTTGGCTGCACTTGATATTGATGAAGTGTTGACCAAGTGGAAGGAGGAGAATCATTTGATTCTAGCTCAAGGACTGCCTCCTCTTCCACATGGTTGTCCCACTTCACCCCTTCTCAAGGAAGAACCTATTCTATAGGAGGTGAGTGAGGAGCAAAATATCTAATTTGTAGTTCTTCAAGAAGCTATCATGAGTGACAACGAAGGTAGAATCATCATGGAGGCTCCTTGTGAAGACCTCATTAGCAATGGAGAAGACTCAGGGCATGCATATATGCAGATGTTATAATAATACAAAGAGGAATAAAAGCATGGTGAGATCTCTTCCCCCTTATTCAATGAACTTCCTTATTTCTTTGATGAGGAGGATGACTACACTGAAGAGCCTGAGTTGGAGGAGGAAAAGGAGAGGCTGGTCTCCCTTGAGGAAATCCTTGAAGAAGAAAGCCTTGAATAAAGAGGCAATGTTCTATGGGATGAGCAATCATTTTGGGAGTCCATTTTAGACATCACCACAGTCACCTTTCTTCAAGAAGGCCAAGAGGGAGCAAAAGGTGAGTCTGACAGAGTCTGTAATGAGGCAAAAAAAAACAAGTCATACCATGATGCATTGCAGAGGGAATGTACATGTCAAAGGGCTAATGGTGATGAGCACCAATATGAAGGACCAACATTAAACAAGCTTCCAAGGACAAGTAGAGTATATATATGTCAAAAGCATGTTCGAATCTGATCCACTCAGATTCTAGCCAATCCAGGTGATAGGCAAGAGGAGTAAGTCACCAAATCTCCTTTTCATTCAGCTACTTGCCTGGCACCATAAGTCTTCTTTCCAAGAAGGGGACTTAAGAAATTTTCCCTTTGATCCAGGAAGGAGGCAATTATTCTTGGTTAGCTGTACATAATAGTTTGCTTTTAGTTTCTTTCCTGCTTTCCTTAAGTGTGGTTGCACAGGTAGTGTTTTTAGCCTGGTGTGTTTCCCTTTGCATGTGGGGTAAAAAGCTTCATGTTTGATTTTAGAATTTATCAGAAGCTATTGCTATTTTAAAGTTACAATCTAACTCCACACCTAATGGATTTTTAAGGCAACTAGGTTCTAAGCATGGCATACATGCTTCCCCTAGGAGGCACCAATCAGTTGACCATTTTTGCCCAATAGGGCAAAAAATTGGTCCCCTTCTCCCCCTACTATTTGAGGCCAATTTATTTTTGATTTTGCACAAGTCTAGGGATTCTACAGACTCTACAGGTGCTTGGTTCAATCAGTTCAAGGTTCATCGGCAAAGATCATCAGTTGGTTCAATGCACTAGTTCAAAGGCTTAGGTTCAATGCTTTGGTTCAGTTTAGTGGTTCAACGGCCTTTGGCTCAATGCAAGAGTTCATCGCTTGGTTCAACGCCTTGTGGTTGAACCATTGAACCAATTTTGGTTCAACGGCTTAGTTCAAGGAGGCCGCCAGTTCAAAGCAAAGGAGCCCGACAAAAAAGATGAAGTAGAAAAGGAGAAGCCCGAAGCTCAGAAAAGGCCGCAGGAAAGGCCCGATGACTTTTACCAAGGACGGTGATGTCCCAAAAGCCATCAAATTTAAGCAAATGAATTACCCATTTGTTTTTAAACTGTTTGAGCGTCAAGCATGGAAAAGCCCAAGGAATGTAGTGACCCACTAGAAGATCACCCCCAAGGGCTGAAAGAGCAGGAAGAAGACAAAAGGAAAAAAAAGACAAAGTGTCCAAGTGGCGAAGAGATGGAGAGTTATTGAGCAGCGTGACCTATTTTTCTCCAAATTGGCATTAGAAGAAGACAAATTGTAGTTTGTTGGTAGAAAAGAGGCACAGCCATGTCCTGACATTAATGTTTGAATGCCAAAGTCAATTTGGGCAATAGTGCAACATGGTTCTAGCAAGCCTCTTCTAGAAGAATGACATCAGTAATAGTGGTTTCCTCTTCTCAAGATTTATAATGCACATGGGCCACTAAAAAAAAATGAGTGCCAAGATCCTTCCCAGAAAATGCCAAGTTTCTCATCCTCTTTTCTATATATTGTAGTCTTTTCATTTGAAAAAGGATCCACTCTCAGCCTTAAGGCAAACCCTGCCCAAAAATCTCTCAAGTTTGTAAGGCAGAGCTACCGACTTTTAGCTTGAATCGAAATACAACATTTTACCTCCATTCTGAGCTTTGCATTTATAGTATGTGTCTATGCCTTGATTCTGTATTAAGTCATTTTCTTAATGCTTTTATAGAATGATTTCAGTATGTCTATTGCATTTTTGAGTTTTCCTTTTATAGGTCTATCAGAAGTGTCCCTAGAGTTGTATAGGTGAAGTGGATAGGCTGCTATAGTGCATCTCAAAATGCCTCTAATAGTTATTTCCTCCTTATAACTCCATGGACCTCTGACCCACTGATGCAGAAGGTTCTCTCATGACGGATGAAGTGTATAGGCACTTCTTTTGGTGAAAAGTGTTATTTTGGGCCTGAGTGGGTCACCTTTTTTTTGGTGTATCACCTCTTTTTTTAGGCTTAGGCTTTGTTTTCAACATCTCCTTCTCCCTTTTCATCCCCCCCTTTTTACATTTTATTTTTTAGTAGTAGGAGAAACTAGGGCCTAAATGATACATCAGAGGGAGCTAGCCCTTACCTAGACACTCTCCCCTCCAATTTCACTGGTCCCATAGGTGAGAGGGGAGTTTCCATTGTTGCATGAAGAAGGTTGGAGCTCGGCCTCCTACTAAGGGTGCAATCTTCTATGTCAACAATAGGTATATGGTAGAATAGTTAATGGTGTTAGAGTAACTAGGAGCTTAGTGGTGGGCACATAGGTTTGTTAGTATGGGTAAAAGATGAATGTAGGTGGGTGTTTAGGTGTAGTGACTAGGGTAGTGTAGGTGAAAAGTGTGTGGGGATTGGTTAAAAGTTTAGTATGCACTAAATAATTTGATTAACCTTAAAAGTGAGGGTGTTATTGATGATATGGGATCAGGTGCCACCACTCCTTAAGGATTTCTATAAAGATATGACCAAGGTGGATTAGGATCATATGATGATAGTGGATTTGGGTGGTATGTGGTATTATTGGCATATGCCCCAAAAAAAGGTGATGTTAATATCACTCATTAAGATATGGGACATAGATACCAACACATTTATGCTATTGATAATGGAGATTACCATTTTTCTAGAGGATGTACATAGGATTTTGTGGTTACCCATACAAGGTCGAGTGATGAAGCCTATCCCTAGTGAGGAGTAGGATGCATGCATGGACCTACTATTTGGATAGTACTTTATAAAGGCCCAATGACATGCTAGAGGATTCTACTTTAAGGATATTTACTATATGGATACTAAGGGGATGAGAATTATGCTAATGATAATGATAATAGTCACCTATTATGCACTTCTTGACTCAAGTGGAGGCAAATTTTCTTGGGCTTTGAAAAACATGCTAGTAGATATGCTCAAGGATTAGATAGTATTTGCATAGGCTCTAGCATTGCTAGTTTAGGTTTATTAAGAGCTATGGGGCTACTGAGTATACATACATTATGGGATGAAAATATGCTTCCTTCTCTATTGTTGGGAATACAAGCATATCACCACCCTATGATCAGTTGGATTATCATGGTATATATGTCATCAGGCAAGATTTAGAGTAGGCTTTCTGAGAAGGATATTGAACATGGAATTACCATGATCAAGGGAGTAGGTGCAATATTTGGCATGGTTTAGGTATCAATTAGATACACTTGTTAATGGGGATATTATTTGGAGATCATACACAAGATTTCCATTATGGAGGGGGTTCAACACATAGACTTTCTCTTTGTAGAGAATCAGATGGATTTATGGGAAGAGAGAGTAGGAGGTAAAGTTGATCCCATTAAAATATGTGAGGAGATAATATAGATTAGTGTAGGGTATCATAGGAGCATTCTCAAGATATAAACATGAGGATATAGAGGCAACATTTCCTCCACCATAGCCAATAGAGGAGGATTCATTATATGAGGAGCTACTAGTTCATGTAGGATTTGATGATGATAGGGTGACTTAGGAGTATATTATTTGGTAGAAGGGATAATATGCTATAGTGATTAGGGGATATGTAGGATAGGGTCTATCTAGAGGAGATGGTGGGCAAAATTAGGTTGTAGATGTGGAGATGGAGGAGGAAGAGTTGATGAAGGTGGATGCCCCTAATAGATAGACTATTAATTTAGAGAGGAATCAGGTGAGGGAATCATTAGCTACAACATAGGTAGCTCTAGCATCATGATGCTAGAGAAAGACATGACATATGGGTAGTTAGCAGTAAGGACCCAGTAGAGAGATAGTCTCCAAGTACAACTAGCTACCATCACCCAAGAAAGAGACTATTAATGAGGATATTTGGCCACCATCACACAATGGAGAGATTATGTATGGGCACAGCTAGACACTATCACATAGGAGAGATATTTTGTGTGGGGTCAATTAGTTACTACTACTTAGGAGATGGATTATCAATACTAGTTAAGGCAACTAATGCCGATTAGAAGATGATCAACGTTGATTATTATGGGTTCTGGTTTTGGGTAGAATGGGTTTTAGGTCAATTGTAGGAAGGATTTTATGGGTTAAAAGCATAGGTGACCTTGGTATCAAATGAGTAGGATGCTTTGATATAGACAAGAGGATGACCATCTATGGGACCAACTCAGATTATTCCTATGTTGAGATATGTTGTGATAGTGGAGGATCTGAAGTATTACGAGGGACATGTCTTCAATAATCTTCTAGATGTACCCCAATATGCAGAGTATATAAAAAAGTAGGTTATGGTAGGGAGACCTAGTAGTATGACACCCAATGGTGGCACAACATCTATAGTTGCTCAAATAGGTTTGAGAGATAGATAGGCTCTAAGGGATAGTAGTGTCCCTACACCATAGACCTATTATACTTTTGTATTGTTATGATTTTGATTTTGGTCTATGAGCTAATGTAGTGAGATGTATATACCATTTTGAGAGATATGGCAATTGATTTTATATACATACATACATATATGCATGCATGCATACATACATACATATATCATTTTGATTTGAGTTATGATATTGTTATGATGATGTATGTTGTTTATGGTTGATTTATGATGTTATGGTTAATTATTCTTCTTTAGATGATGCTCATGTGATGATTCAGTTTATTATGTTTATGACATGTGTAGATGGTTTAACATTTTCCCTATTATTAGGTATATGCTTATTTTAATTTTTTAGATGTGGATGTTAATGAATCTAGATGATCCCATACTTAGATAGATATATGAGTGGATAACATAATGGGTTGATTCATATATCTAGTGTAGAAAAATTAATAGATGTTGCTATTAACTTTATGATAAAATTTATAATGGATTTTATGTGATATAATTAATTTTATTTAGGCATGATGGAAATAAAGATTGCTTAGATATATGAGATGTTAATAAATTAATATGAGCTATTGATTTAATATATAATGATGGTTATGATAAATAGGATGTTTTAAAGATTAAAAAACACCTAAATAAATGATGTGGATGGCTATAAAATGTGACAATCATTTAATAAAACATAATGTTCTTAATGCTATGATGTCATTGATTTGATTTAAAATGAGATATGAATTAAAATGTTAAAAACCACCTTAACATATAGATTAATTTAGGTAATAGGCTATATGTAAGAACAAAAAAGAAATGAGAGAAGAACATTTTTTTTTTTTTTTAAATGCCTTAATGAATGTATCAACAAGTAGGTATGGAAAAGAAGGAGATGTGATGCTCCTTTATTGGCTAGGACCAAAAATATGAAGTTGGATCAGCTCATAAACATAATCCCTTTCTATGCTTTGCATTAGCATTTATCAGTTTGTTAAAAAGTGTCTTGATCACATAGTGTCAAGTAAGATAAAAAATCCCTTATTTTATGGAAGGTAAAAGGGAGATGGATGATAGTGGAACCTTCTAATATGAATAGCTTATCCCTTCTATAGGTGACCAAATATATAATATAAACAAGTTTGTCTTATTTGGTGTAGACTGATCAATGCAGGAAGTATATTATTTAACTTTTGCAAAAGTTGATTGTAGCTTTCATATATAATTTTTTTGGTTTTCTTGAATTTTGAATATGGGTCTTTTTTTATGTTGTTTTTGTTGACAAGTTGGGGAAGTTGATCAATATGAGAAGCTTCCATGAGATTGCTTGATTTGAAAAATGTTTGACTTAGCCATCATTTAAGGGAGTGGTCTAAGTTTTTGATTTGTTAGGCTTAGATAACTATCCTTCAAGGGAGCAGTCTATCTTATTTTAAGTAATTTTGAGTTGTTTTGGTAGTTGTCCTTCAAGGGAGTAGTCTCCAATGCTAGAGATGACCCATAAGGTATATATTATTCTTTTATTTTATTTTTGTAGATATAGACTTGCTTATATAGGATTAGGGCTTACCTTACTAAAGCTAAAATTATAGCATAAGAATGTTGAATAGTGGTGAGAGGATTCTTTAAGAGACAAAAACAATGGGATAAAATTGTATGAGGGACAAAAATTATCCATGAGAATCATGCCATTGGTAGAGCCATGGTACCCATATTTATAATTGAGGCTAAAACTATGATGGATGATCATATGATTCTAGGATTTAATCAATTGTTCTCAAAGTAAGGAGATGAAGGTGATAATATTGTAAAACAAGGGATGAACTTAATTTAGACATAATGTGAGTTTGAACTTATTTTAATAAAATAATGGATGAAAATGCAAAGCATTGAGTGGCTCAAGTTCCATTTTCCTTGAAAGAGATGATAACTAGTAAGCTCTGACCCATATTTATTATGATATATGGTCCAAGCCAATCAAAATCAAACTTGGCCCTTGCTTATTTACATGTTGGTTACATGTTGATTTTCATTTAAGATGAGGTATCTGATATTTAATTATCATTCTCTTAGGTTATTTTTATAAGTGCACTTGATTTGTTCTTGATAGAAATGAAGATGGTTAAGCATGGCCAAATGATGCTCATCAAGTAGCTCAAGTTGGGCTAAATGTTCTTGATGATAATCAGCCTCCAAAATGATAGCCTTTATGGATATGTGAAGAGAGTGAATTTGAACTTTGAGAGGCAAGACAATCTTTGCTCCAAAGACAATTGAGAAAGGGGTAGCACCTATAGGGTTTGGAATGTTAGTTTGATATGCCCATAGGGTGAAGGGAATGTGTAAGTGTAAATCCCTATTATATTTATTGGCCATTTTAGTTAGCATTTTATTAAATGTTTTATTAAAAGATTTAGCCTATCCATTACCTTATGGATGTTATAGGGATGAGAAGCTTAACTTAATGCCAAATATGTCCCAAAGATTGTTTTTTTTTGTGTTTAAATGATTTGGCATTATCAGTGATGATTTTGTGAGGAACATCTAAGTGGAAGATAATGTGATAGTTAATGAAGTCGATAATTTTATTAGCTTAGGTTGAGATGAGGGGAATAGCCTCTACCCACTTGGTGAAATATTTGATCACAATGATGATAGAATGATGTCACTGTAAATAATGAGGTTTGATTTCACCAATGAGACCTAATCCCCTCTGAGAGAAGGGCCAAAAATCCTTAGCATGACTAGGAACATGATAAAAATTAGCATGTTATTGAAACTTGACACACTTATTTACATAATCACAACAATCTTGGTTAAGGGTAGGCCAATAATAGCTAAGGCAAAGGATGGGTTTAGTGACATCTAAACCACTAAAGTGTCCTCCATAAATCCCATCAAGTGTTTCCTTGATTATGTGAGATATTCCATGATCATGTAGGCATATAAAAAGAAGATTGTCAAAGCTTAGATTGTAAATAATTCACCCTATTATGGTGTAGTGAGAGGTACTTTGTATAAATGCTTGTCTACCATTTCTAGAGAGATTGGAAGGGATGATGGCTAAGGTAAGATAGTCAAAGATTTGTTTATACCAAAAATCAGAGTGGGATTTTTCCACATTATAGATGGAAGAGAGGTCTAATTTTGTGTAATATGGCTCATTAAGGTAATGTATGGTGATAAAGAGTTTAGAATCAGAAGGTGTAGATGGGATTTGGAAGGTAAGAGAAGCAATGGTATCAACAAACATATTCGTAGAACATGGGATGGATTGAATAAGGTAATGTTTAAATGACATCAATAATACATCTACCAATTATTTTTACTTTTGTAAAACATCATTTTTACATTGGTAAGATCCATTTATTTGGTTGAACACAAGTTGGGAGTCATCAAAAATGCTGATCAATTTGAATCTTAAAGATAAAGTTATTTGGAGACCTATAAGTAGGGCCTCATATTCAACCATGTTGGTGGTGCAATAAAAATAAAGTTTGAAGGATAAGGGAAGAGGCTAAAATTCAAGTGGAATAAGGATAATGCCCCCCACCATGTTGACACTTTGATCCATCAAAAAACATGGTCATCTGATAAGTAATGTCCTCTTGAGAGAGAGTTGTGATGGATACATTAAGAAACTTAAGAGGAGGTTGGTTGTCTGTTAAAGGGACATCAACCAATTGATTGATAGTGATTTTACCTTTGATTGAATTTTGTTGGAAGAAATCAAGATTGAACTAAGCTAAAAACATGAGCATTCTAGCCATACATTGATTTTGATATGGCTTAGAATATATATACTTAAGTGGATTGATGTTAGTTATGACAAAAGTTTTGTGGTTAAGGTCGTAGTGAAGGAGTTTATAAGTGACTAAGAATAAAGCAAGGCATAATTTATTAGTACGTGTATAATAAGTCTCATACTCTATAAGTGTTCAAATTATATAGTATACTACTTAATCTTTATGTTGATCATCATGATGTGCAAGCATGGCCCCTAAGGAATGATTTGTGGTAGAAATGTAGAGGTAGAATGATTGGTCTTCTTTTGGAGGTACGAGAATAGGCAGGGAAAGAAGGTACTCTTTGAGTGAGCCAAAGGCCTTTTGATAGTCTTTGTTCCACTTAAAAGAGATATTCCTAGTAATAAGGTGGTGAAAGGGCTGACATATATTAGATAATTGAGAGATGAAATGACAAATGGATTGGAGCTTCCCCTATAGACTATGGAGTTGTTTAAGGTTAGTTAGAAGAGGCATGTTGAGGATCATCTTGACTTTAGTGGGATCAAATTCTATTCCATAGAGAGAGATAATAAAACCAAGAAGTTTACCTAATAAGACCCCAAAGATTCATTTCTTGGGGTTACGGTAGACATGGAAGTGGATAAGGCATTCAAAAATAACCTTAAGGATTACCAAATGATCCTTATGACATTTAGACTTTCCAAGGAGGTCATCTACATAGTCCTCCATAGTTTTATGGATTTGGTTATGAAAGATGTAGGTCATAGCATGTTGGTAAGTTGTACCAAAATTCTTTAGACTAAAAGGCATGACCTTATAGAAAAATTCCTCTATGGGGTGATAAAGGTAGTTTTATGTTGATCTTCTAGGGTAATCAAGATCTGATTATATCTTGAGAATCCATCCATAAGAGATAAGATCTAATGTCTAGTCATTAGATCAACAAGCTAGTCAATGTTTGGCAAAGGGAAGCCATCTTTTGGAAAAACAAGGTTAATGTCATGAAAGTCCACAAAAATATGAAGTCCCCTATTGATTTTATGATAGGAATGACATTCAAGACCCATTGGGGATAATCAATGGGTTGGACGAAGTTGATGGATAAGAGCTATTGAAGCTCTTCTTTAACAACAAGGGCAATGCAAGGGTACATCCTTCAAAGCTTTTGCCTAAAAGGCTTGACATCAAGGTTTATCATGATGATATGGATGAATATGAAGGGGTTGAATCCTAACATATCATTGTAAGACCAAGTAAATGTTATGTTATGGTTATGCATAAAGGAAGAGAAATCCTAACACTCTAAGGAATCTAAGGATTGGTCAATTTTAACTACACAGGGGCTATCATGAGTGCCTAATTTAATGTTAATAGTGGATTTATTTAATATGTTTGATGTCTTAGGAGGCAAATATTTGTGAATGGAGTAATATTCAACACCAAGATGGGTGAAAATGGAATCATCATCCTGACACTGGATAGTATTAATGATAGGAGAGTCATCTTCTACCATCTCAGGATGAGTCAAAGGAATGGTTATATTTTTCCCATGCTCTTGATAGGTTAGGGTTCCTAGACTAATCATATTGATAAAAAAAAAGTTAGGGGGAATGTAATTGAGATCCTTATATTTATAAGGAGAAGGGGTTGGTGAGGATGAGATTTCTTTCTCAATGATGGTAATGGAGGGTGGGTTGGTTGGCTCTTTTGGTGGGATGAATCCAAAACCATATTGTTCATGAGGCTTATAAGTTTTACATGGTATTAACTCATGTGGTCCATGTTCATAGGGGCCTAAACTAAATCCATTCCAAGCATGTTGATGGAGGTATGTCTTAGAAAACTCTAGTTTATCTAAGAAAGAGAAATCACAAGTGAACAATTTAATCGAAGAGGATGCATTGGAGGTAGAAAGTGGTTGATCAAGTCCCCCATAGATAAGATTGGTTTGGAAATTTGAAAGATCAAAAAGAATGATGGTTCCAAGGTTGGAATCATAACTAGGATGATAATCAAGATTTCTATACTCTTGGGGAGTAGGAAGGACCTCTAAGGTCAATAGGTGATATTCCCCAAGTGAGAGATGTTAGAATGTGGACTCTAAGGGATCTTTCATAGGGATTTAGGAGGAAGGTATGGATGTGATTTTGGAATTTTGGTTGATGGAAAATTAAGGGGATAAATCCTTTATCAAGATGATAACATCATTAGGTTGGCAAGTCATATTGCATGACATGAAAGGACTAGGGTTAGCTAGAATGACATGAACTTGACCCTCATGTTCAAACTTGATGTAACAATGTAAATTTGATGGCACACAACACATAGAATGGATCTAAGGACATATAAAAAATATGTTAAATTGAAACTCTCCTTCTACCACATAGAAGATCGTAGGAAGAGTGTGAGGTCCCAAACATATATGAAAGATGACTATCCCTAAGTTTGTTACCATGGTATCATTAAAATATCAAAGTACAATGATAGTTTTTGACATGATTTTCTATAGTATCTTAAGTTTATCATACACATGGGAGAAAATGATATTCATGCTAGCTACCCCATCAATCATAATCTTCTTGATTTAGGTTTGGTTGATGTGGGTGGTAATAAAGAGGGGATGATATGGATCATCTAGATGAATAGGAGTTATCTCTGAACCTTGGAAGGTGATGAGGGTGGATAACTAAAGGGATCCAACAAGTGCTACTAGAGTTTATGGATATCTAGGTTAAACCTCTATAGATTACAAGGACTTCATCATAGCTTGATGGTAATGGGGATAGGTTTACATTAACTCATACAAAGTCATCTTCACTAGTGTTTGGTGAATTTGTTTTATAACTGACCTATGTATTAGTATAGAGGGGTTGGATTGGGGTGTACCCAAGATAAAAATATTGGGATTAGGTGAAGGTGTTTGGGGTGCTTCAGTAGAAGAAGGGTATGTCCATGGGATCGACACCTTGGCTTTCCCTTTATCCTCTTGGGCTTGTGAATGAGTGACCACATGAATGGTGTGGATTTGGAAAGGGTGTGGGCTAGTAGCTTGCTTTGGTTCCTTTTCACTCTTAGATAATAATTTGGGGATAGGTTGATGTGGGGTGGTAACTTTCAGATTTTGGCTTGGAGGTGGGTTCATGGGGAGTTCCTCTATTAATAAATCATCTGCATGACATAGTTTTTGGATTATGTTTTGGAGAGATTTATAGTTTTCCATGTCATGTACAGGTGTCCTATGGTATGCACAAATCAAATTATCATTAAACCAAGCTGGTTTCAAACTCAGAGGATTAAATGGATTGATGAGAGGTAACACCAAGTAGGAAGCTTGTAGCAACATTTTCAAGATGGTAGAATAAGATTCTAGCAAGGGTGGCAAGGAGGTAGGAGTTTTGGTTTTGATAGGTGGGGTGAATACCTTTTTAGGGGTATGCTTAACAAATGGAGCTTTGGGTGGTGGAATGCTTTTGGTAGATGGTTTTGAGGTGGATGGTTTTGAAGTTGAGGGTTTTGAGATTGAGGATTTTGTTTGGTTTATAATCTAAAGTATTTTATTTTAATGTTTTAAGTTTGATTTTTTAAATAAGTTAGTTAATCAGGAAAGTTGGTTTGTTCTCATAACCACCTATGAAGCTTTTTAAAGCTTTCACCTTTCATTGTAAAATCATCTCAGAATAATAAAATTTTATTTTATTGTCCAAAATGTATTAATAATGTAGTTTTTTATTATTTCCTCCATTTTACTAGGCCAATAGTGGTATCAAAGCCTGCAATTTGAAAAGGAGGATTGATAGAGGAATGCGAATAAGTTTTCAAATGCATATATACTTTTTAGAGCCTATGCTAAAATACATCAAATCTTGATCTAATTTTTAGTAAAAGCATTGCATTTATTGTCTTGAATCTCCTCTAATATGTGTTGATGATTTCATGTGGTCAAAACATCACAAGATCTAATTACCAACATTCCTCCTTACTTCAATATCTCATTTTTGTATTTTTTTGTGCATAGTGAGTGTAATATAAAAAAAAAATTTCGAGTACAAATGTGACAGAAATCATGAAGGTGGGGATAACATGGATTGATAAGGTAGTGTTTAATCCTGAGAGTAAGCTTGTATGATCATAGAAGAGCATTTAATACCATAAGTATGGATTCCAATGCATATTCAACTTGAAATAATTAGTTTTCCAGTGATGATCTAATACATAAAATGGGGGAAATGATCTAAGTATGGCAATTTGAATGAAGCATTATACTATTAGTGATATGACTAGACATAGAAATAAAGCTTATTAGCATTCCCTTCTTGATTGTTACATCAACGTGGCATAGCGAGAGTGTGGTGGACCCCAATTGAAGCTTTAGGCAATAGCATAATTCTCCAGTGCACAATTCAATAGTAATTTTTTTGTTGTTGTTTATTTTGATTTATATAGTGGGATCCATTAGAGAAGGAAGGTGGAAGGAAGGCTAAGTTAAGTAGCAAAATAATTTACATTCCCTTTTTACATGCAAAGTGATAAAGGATTCTCTTAAATATTTTTATTTTTACATTCACAAAAACAAGAATATATTTAATATTCACCCTTTAAAATTTTAACTAGAATTGGAAACTTTGATTTGACAAAGTAAATTAAAAAGGAAGGTGCAGATTTTAAAACTTATTGGTGGAAAGGTGTAACAATTTTGTCAAAATTATTTTTGACATTATTATTTTTTTGTAAAAAGTTGGAAAAGTCAAATTTTGGAGATATAAGGGTGTTTTGAATTTCCCTCTATGGTTTTTTATGAAAAACATATTGTATAAAGGTGTAATTTTGATTGAACCCAAAACCTTTGAAATGAATATTTTCATAATATCATCTTATGATTGTGTTCTCAGAGACAACACCATCCTTTATAGGTCCCTCAGGATCCTCATGATTGACAAATTGTGAAGATCATACTAGAGGTTAGAGGATCCATGGAGGTTGGAGGATATTTTACCTTCTCCATTTTGCTATTGACTCGAAGTATGGTTTCACTATTAGGATAACACTTTTTTGCTTGTGTTTTTTCTTTTAGTTCCATTTTTGGTTTTTTATATTTGATATTCATGACATGCAGTGGATAGAGTAGTTTGAATTTGTTTTTATATTGAACATCTTCTCACCTCTTGCCTGACAGGGGAAAACATATTGCATAGTGGAATTTGATCAGTTATCGGTGGTTATATGAGTCAACAATAGATTTTCTAGCATTTTAAGTGTTGATCAAAGGCATGTGTGTGATGTTGGTGATTATTGAGCATCTAAGAGATGTGCCATATAGAGTACTTGGGGATCACTTGGATGGGTTCCCATGTGGGACCTTATGTGGGTTGATGTAGTTGGATAGGCTTTGATCAGGTTCTACTATGATATAGTATGATTATCATAGGGGATGAGTAGGCCTTGATCATGTTCATAAACCTTTTATGCCACAACTCACTAGGTGGGCTTCTATATGGAGAGTCATCAGTTTTTATAAGTACCATGATGTACAGTGTGCTAGCTTCAAGATGTAGCATAGATACTCATTGATGACTTTAGAGTCATTACTCTAGATCTTTTCTATACCCTTTGGATCAAGGGGGAGTTTGTTGGGTTTATAATCCAAAGTATTTTATTTTAATGTTTTAAGTTTGCTTTGTTAAATAAGTTGGTTACTTGAGAAAGTTGGTTTTTTCTTATAACCACCTGTGAGGCTTTTTAAATCTTTCACCTTTCATTGTAAAATCATCTTGAAATAATACAATTTTATTTTATTATAAAAAATGATATTTATAATGCCATTTTTTATTATTTCCTCCATTTTACCAAATAATATATTTTGAGTTTGAGGGTTTGGTAAGAATAGGTGGAGGTGTAGCTAGAAGTAGGGGTTGGACTTGAGGTTTTTTTAGGAGACTTGGTCTTTTTAACAAGGTGGAAGGGTGATGTCCTAATATGGATGAAGGATGCAGCCCTAGAATGGAAGGTAAAGTGGAAATGGGAGGTGAGATGGTTTTGGAATCTGAATCCTAGATGGTTCATTTTTTTTTGTTGGCTTGGCTTGTGGATTCTTAGGCAGGTTTGGTGATGTCAAATCTAACTTCAATGGAGGATGGGTAAGATTATGAGTGGGAATGACACCTAGGTTTTTAATAGTCTTTAATGGGCTAGTGGAAGTGCTTTGGTTGTCTTTAAAGGAGTTAGGTTGGTTGGTTTATCTAAAGTTTGGGGTGTGGAGTTTTTGTTGGTTTGGTTAGGGTAGTGGTAGTTTCACTTGTGAAGCTTGAATGTTGGGTGGATAATGGTATGGGTGGTGACTCCTTCTTGGTTGGGTATGGGAGTCCAAAGTGGTGCCAAAAATTAGCCTGATCAAGGTTTGGTTGACATAAAAATTCTAAGTTTTGGACCAACCTTGAAAACAATTTATAGAAAGGATTAATTACCTTAGTAGTGAACTCTAATGATAAACCAAGTGGAGGTGGGATGGTAACATTTTACTTTTCCTCTATTAATGGATCTAAAGATATAGAAGGTTATTCTTCCATGGAAGGGGTAGGTGAGACAATCTCTTCCTTAGTTATGCTTTCTGAAGGAAGGGTATATAGCTCTAACATGGAAGAAAAGGGAATGGGAGTGATGGTTTCCTCTTTTTCTATGCTTTCCAAAGGAGAGATTGGTGATTATACTACATAAATCAGTGGAGGAGGGATGGTGGTTTCCTCTTTTGTTATGCTTTAAAAAGGAAGGGTAGGTAACTCCACTACCTCAATAAGTGGATAAGAAGTGGTGGTTTGGGCCATGGGCTCATTAACTATAGTTTCCTTAAGAATGACATTAACTATATGAAAATCATGTTTATGGGATGTTTCCACATTAGAATTCTCATTGTTTATAGAAGGTGGGTGGTTTGGAACTAGTTGTCAGAAGATGTCAAGCACTTGATTGGGGAGTGAATTTGGGTTATCCATCACAAGCTCACCCTTGTCAATCAAGTCTTGGACAATATTTTTAAATGTTTTGTATCTATCAACATTATGTCCAATGACATGGTGGAAGATACACATGTCATTTTCCTTATACCAACTTGGTATAGGATGGGAGGAATCGAATTGTTGAGGCACTTTGATTAGAGGAAGTTGGATTATGAATACCTTCAACAACTTATCCAAAATTGAAGCATAGGACACCCCTAACGGAGTATACTAATTTTTCACAAAATGGTTTTGGGATTTAGAATTTTGGTTGGAAGAGGTAGAGGGGTTAGATTGGTTGAATATAAGAGGAGGATCCATTTTAAACACAACATCATTGGTTGTTCCTTTAGTTTTGACATTGGTATGGTTTGTGGGTTTAGAGGAAGCTTCATTAGATTTGAAACTAGCATTTTTATTCCTCAACTTAAGTTTCCCCTCATCAATCAATCGAATCTCCAATTTTCTATCCATGGTAAATGACTCATCAAAGGTTCAAAAGGTTTAAACATGTAGGGTGGATGGGATGTGTTTAGCACATACCTGAGAGAAAATATCATTTAACTTGGGTTGGGGTAAGGAGAAGGAGAGATGGTTGATTAAACCTCTCCAACAAGCAATGAAATCATAAATTGATTCATCCTCAAATTTTTGAATGGAATATAAGTCGGTTACAGAAACCTTCATGGAAATATTGATAGAAAAGTGATCCAAGAAGGTTTGAGCTAGTTGAGAAAAATAAAATAGGGAGTGCCTAGTGATGGCACTATATCAATCAAATTTGGGTCTTGCTAAGGACATGGGGAAAGTTTGGAGGAAAAGAGCATCATCATAGGCAATTATATAACATGAATGCCTAAGTGCTCTTAGGTGTTATTGGGGATCTTCTTTGCTTTAGAATTTTTCAAATTTGGGAAGCTCCCATTGTACGAGGTAAGGTCAGATTGACATGGAAGGGTGGATGGGATCATTGAAAATCTAATCATATGAAAAGAGATTATGGGTCCCAGAAACAAATGTCTCTAGATTAGTTATCTTGTCCATCAACATTTTCATGAGGTCAATTTATGGTGGTACACCCCCATAATTATAAGGTATGTTTTGTTGGGGTTATGAAGGTGAAATATATTGGTAACTAATATAAGGTTGGGAAGAGGCCACATATTGGTAATTGGCCATGGAAGGTTGGGAAGATGGAGGAGGCATATACCCGTATGGGTTTGGGATATACCTTGAGTTAGGTGCAATAGGCATTTGTTGGGTTGGTTGGTTGAAGGTGTGTAGTCACCTTAGTTCTTATGGGTGGGAGATTAGATGGTATGGAAACCACTAAATTTTGGAAAGGGGTGTAGAATTGTGGGTTTTGAGTGGCAATTAGTAAGGAATCACTACTAGTGGAAGGCATCCCAATGGTAAGTGGTGCTTGGGTTACCATAGGTTGAGTTGCCTCTATATTAGAAGGATCATTGATGGGGATGGTGGGGGTAGAAGGTGCTTGGGAATTTTTTGGTAGAAGGGATTGGTCTTGAGTAATGGTATTTGAAGGGTTGTACGTGGAAGAAGAAGCTTGGGTCACCATATATTAGGTGGTGGAGATAGTGGCAACCAAAGTCTCACCCATAAGGTAAGTGGGCATGCCATAAGGTGGTTCAATAGATGGAACTAAAGTAGAGGTATGGTTAGCAATAGTGGTAAGATAATGTTAGAGGGACACGGGGTTATTATTAAGGAGGTTGGTAAAGTCCATATCTCCTCGGGCAAAAGACCAAGGCATATCGGGACTTCTTAAATGGTCAGGGGAACTTTCTACATTTGGAATGTGATCTATGGATGAGGAAGAAGAAGATGAGTGGTTGGGATGTGGATTTTGGTTTGCTTGGTTCTTAACATGCTTCCTTGTCAAGGCCATGTAATGAAAGGTTGAAGAAGGGTGGAAAAAATCTCACACACTCAAAAAAATAGCAAAAAAATAAAATATTCAAGGAAATCACACACATGCTAAGAGCATGTTAAATCCTAGAATTATTTTTAACTCACTTTTAGGTTTATACCTTAATTTAGAAGTTTATGTGACTCCACTTGGCTTGTAGAATGGGTACTAGAATAATAAATCTATGGATGGTTTTAGTTTAGTTTAAGGATCTCAAAATATTTGTATTAAAATTTAGTACGTGGCTTGATATTGGGGCTTACCCCCTCACTTCACACATCACAACGATAAAGTTGTCAAGTTCTTAGCCAATATATACCAAATTCTTAGATTTTATATTCAGCTAGTGTACTAAGTTTTGATTTCTCCCCTTGGTATTGAAGTCCAAGTGGGATAGCCAAGGATGAAGGTTTATCGCTAGGTGATGAAATCTTAGTCGAGCCTTATGTCAATGTTTAATGAATGATTTGTATGAGTGGTTTGGTATTATGTGTGTGACAAGAGTGATTACTATGATTGATTTCACCATTTACTTTTAAACTATGTGATCTAACTAATCAAGCAATCAATGGATTTAAGCTATTTTTAAACCCAAAGAAAAATTTTGATTTCTTTTAAATGACTATAAGAACAACTATGATGCACCTAAATGTAGAATGAAGATGCAAGTCTTGTCCTTGGATGAATGCTTTTTTGACTTTATATAAATGAATTAAAATGAAAATTTTACCTTTCTAAGAAAGAAAATAAGACAAAAACTTGCTTTGGAAAAGAAGAAATTGAAAACTCCAATTTTCAATGAAAAATGAAGGAAAGAATGTTTTAGTTTCAGAAAATGAAATACAATGGATGAATCTTTCACTAATGCAGCTAAATTTCCTAAAACAAGTACGAACCCAAGAAAACTCTAGGGTCCCACCAGGAGTGCCATAATGTTTCACCATTTTTGTGTTTATTTTCTTTTTCTTTTTAGAAAACAAGTAAATTTTTTAAAGAAGGGCATGGTTTAGAACAACCTAGATTTAATTGCGTGCACATGATCTAATTGATGTAGAAAACTCCTATTTGGCTTGGGAGGATGACCTACAATAATAAATAAGCTATAAATGGATTGATTAGCAAGATAGATAGGTGGATTACCTAGAGAATGCTAGATCCAAGAAGTACTAGACTTCCTTGGAGGGCTATCAATCTACTCTTTAAAAGTGTTAAGTTTTGAAAATGAAAAGAAATGCATTGCAAAAAGTAATATAAAGTATTCAATCACAATGAAAGAAATGGTTTTAAAGAGTAAATGAGTGATTTTGTCAAAATGGCATTAACTTGTTAAAAACTAATGCTAAAACTTGATTCAAAAAATAGTTTAAGACCCTGTCATGTGACAAAAGTCAAAAAATGAAAATTTGGGTAAGGGATAATGGGTGGAATTGGTTTGATATTTTTGGAAAAATAAATTTCATAGTAACCAATGTTGATCATTATACAACCGATACTAGTTAAGGTAGTTGATGTTAGTCAGGAGATGATCGATGTCAGTTACTGTGGGTTTTGGTTTTGGGCAGAATGGGTTTTGGGATAGTTGCAGGAAAGATTTTATGGGTTGTTTGGAGTTGGATGATGGTCATGAGGCTATAATAGGTTCTTATAGATATCAAACTTAGGGGTTTATAACTTAAGTAACTAGGAATTCTCAGTGGGTGTTTGGTGGAAGAAAGAGTGTTTGGAGTTGTAAAAATCCAACATAAGAGATGGTATGAGGATAAATGGGAAGTGGGTGCCAGTAATAAATATTGTGAAAAATAAATAATTAAACTCAAAACAAGTGCAAGATACTTAGATTTTGGTGTTTTTTCACTTGGAGAGGTCTTGAAGTTGAATGTAAGCTGCTTAGGAACCTAGAATAATATGGACAGAGTGACGGTACTTGAGTCCTTTGTATTGACATGATAAAACACTTTCTTATCTCTATGATGGTTCTCTGGTTCACTTGAAAGCTTGGAATTTCTTGAGAGTTAGATTCTCTCTCAAAAGTTTCAACATTCTCAGCAAGGGTCTTAGGGGTTACCTTAGTTAATTAACTTTGGTCTTAGTCAATCAACATCAGTTAATGGGTGATCGACATTGGTTAAGGGAGACATAGTCAAGTTTGATAAAATTAGCTATTTGCACTTAATATTGGCCATTAAAACTAATGGAAGTGGTTCGAGCTTATTTAAGGTAGCATTGGCATGTGTGAATAAGAGGTATAGGAGGTTAGGGTATTAAATACCAAGGTGGGAAATAGTCTTAAGGTTAGGTGTCAATTAGTTAGCTATAGGTTTAGGTTGGGTGAGGTGTAAATAGGTTTATTTAACTTAATTTACTAATTAAAATTAGCTAAATGGGGTAAATGGGTGTTTTTAAGGATTTTAATAAATATCCTAACCCAAGGGGTCTAAGGGGTCAAGGGGACATTTCAAAACAACTAGAACCATGTGGGGCAATTTTTTAGTGTCTACATTAGATAAAGACCTTGTATCATGTGCCACTCTTTGCTTAAAACTAGCTATTTTTCTATTTCTATCCAAATCATCATGATCATGTATGTAATCATATTATGTTCAAGAATAGATGGAGAAATTGTAATATGCTCATAACTAGGTGAATAAACTAGAATTTGTTCATGCTTACAAGTAGGTGCAGAAACTAAATTTGGAATATGTTTATTTGAATGCATATCATGATCTTGAATACTTATATACAATAATTAATTATCAATTTTATTAATAAATGTGCTAACCAACTTTATTTTAATGTTAATAGATACCTTGGGTTCCATGGGATATTAATATTGAATGCCTAAAAAATTAACCAATTGATTAGCATGAATATACTTTAAACATTTGTGACTTTAGAATGGACTGAGCTGACTTTTTGTAACCAATGACTCCCTAATAACATAGTAAAGACACATGTGTTTAGTAACAATAATAAAAGAGTGGTAAATATGTGAGGTACCACTTATAATGGTAATAAATATTCCTAAGAGTATCTTGTGTACAACCATCAAATGCTTTCACAACTCTAGATGTATGATGTATATCTTGATCCTTGTAACCAACAGAATGTAAAATTGTTATGGTGCACACATTTTCACTTGATCTATTATCTATCATAACATTGTGAATTGGTTGGATGGAAATATATGCTCTGATGAATAATGCATGTCTATCAAAATCATCATCAACAATTTATGTATCATCAAATGTAATAGATGAGCATGATGCTAAATTTATTATAATTGTACTAGTGAATCTATCAAGTGGATGTTAATATGAATATAGAGGAGGATGAACATTATATGCATAATTTAATTCATAATTATGCCTTTTATGTTGTTCTTTATGAATTGAAAAGGGATATTTATATATTTTTATCTTTGAATTACCATTTTTTTGTGTCCTAGCCTCTTCATTAGGTATGCCAACATCAATAATATTATTATTAATGATGTATTGAATTTTGTGCTTGAGCTTCATACATCTATTAGTGGAATGTCCAACACACCTATGATAATCACAACATGCATTCCCATCAAATCTTCTAGATTGAGGTATATATAGATCTATTTCTGATGGTGGAAGAAGTTAAATAACATGAAATTCAAGAATATTTTATAGTATTACTTGAGGAGGTGAAGCTAGCTTTGATAATTTTCTCCTTGGTGGAGCTTATATTTGAAGCTTGTGTGGTGGTTGTGATATGGAATTAAATTTAACTTTAGCCTCATTTTTTCTAGAATTAGTTATTCTCTTGTAATTAGCCTTGCCTCAAAACTTGATAGTTGAAGTAAAAGGATCATTTGAGTTATATTTAAGTTTATTTAATGTGCTAAATTTTACCTTATGATCTTTAATTGTATGACATAGTTCACATAATGATTTAAACTTATCAAACATAATAGACTCTTGAATAGGAGTAAGTATGATTTGAGTAAAAATATCTTAAGGCTTACTATCATCCATTTGATTTGTCATTTTGGCAAGCATAGTCTTGTATCTTATAACATACTCACTAAGTATTTCATTTGGACTCTATTTGATCTTTACAATTTGAGCGTAGGATAATTTATCCATAATATTGATAGAAAAATGTTTAAAAAAACTAATTTTCAAAAGTATTAAAAGTTATAATTTATTGAATAAGAAGATCATAAAAACATCTAAGAGCATAATCTATGAGACTTTGGGGAAACAAATGTGTTAAAAATCTATCATTATCCACACAATCTAGACAAGTTGCATGGAAGGCACACAAATGCTATTCAGTATCACCTTCACCTCTATAAAGATTAGGATCCATAAATCCATTTAAAATAGGATAGGATGTAATTTAAGGACACAAAGGGTTGTTTAGTAAGGTGATAGACTCAAAGTAATGGCTAGCATGAGAAATGGTTTTTTCAATATTGGCTAGTTTGGCTTACAATCGAAGAAAGTCTTGCTCAAGAGAAACATTGGTTATAGTGATGGATAGTGTAGAGGTAACTAAAGGTGATATGATATAGGTAGATGCAATGGTAAAATTAATAACATTAGAATGGATATCATAAGATTATTCCTTAAGTTCATCTTGAGAAATATATATAAATGAATTAATCTTTTTTGGATGTTCTCTAACATAATATAGAATTTCAGAATGGTTAGTTTTGGCATAAAATTCAGAGAGAAGGGCCATGATGTTCCCATTGAGAGGATAAGATTTTGATAATAAGATATATTGTGGTCATACATGAATAACATAAGATATCTCTTGTTCCCAAGTCATTAAATATTTGACAAAAATAATAGGGCAATTGGATGACAGGATGAGGTAAATCAAGTCTTTAGATTAAGAGAAACAATTAAAGTGTGAGAGGGGGCTTCTTTAATTGCTTTATATGGGACCCATGTAAATATGGAATGAATAAAATAGTGTAAAATAATGTTATATGATACGTGAAACTTCATTTTTCTATGTAATAATTGATAACAACATGTATATGCCACACCCATGATGAATATGAAAATGAAATAAGTAATGATGCTAGCTAAGATAATCCAATAAAAAATAAGGATAAAGGGTGAGCTAGGCAAGGGTTTGAATGATTTTTAGGATCTCATATATACTTACTCAATTTTTGATTAGTGTTGGCTTAATATTTTAGAGCACTAAATACAAAGGTAGAACCATTTTTGTAGCCTACTAACCCTAATTTTAAGGATAAGTTGAGATTAACTTCCCTAGATGATACACTCCTCTCATGTGCACCAAAAATTGGATAAATAAAATAGGCTCCATGTTAGTATAAATAAGGGATATTTGGTATTTATGATATATTGTGAGGTAAGTGAAAACTATAGTCTATGTTTAAGTCTTTACTATGGCTATGAGTATTGGAGTAAGACCCTCATGCCATATTGTCTGTAAACATAACACTATGTAGCCCTTCACAATAATATATAAGTAGTTTTATAACTTCTTGAACATAGTTTCTAAAATAAGTGAAAGTAAATGAAAAATAAAGTAAAAATAAAGATGAAATATTTTTGAATAGAAAAACAATAAAATTCAATCTGAAGTTGAAAGAAAGAGCCTTTATGTCAGTAACTATTTGACATGAAAAGATAAAAAAAATTAGTGTTAGATTACTATTGTCACCAAATATTGCACCCTATAAGAGGGTGTTCAAGCCTCTTCCATATTTGGGAAATATGGGAACACTTCCAGGTATGTATAGTGATGCACCAAGATATTTTCCATAAGACTATCATACTCTATCACAAAGAGATAAGACATATAACACTAGAGACAAGATATATATCACCTTCATCACTTTGACACATAGTCTCATTTTATCCATCTAGAATAGGGTCAATTTTGGCCTGTTGATCTCCTTTGGAGCCTCTTTGATTTGACCTTCAACACTGACTATTGATAATTGATCTAAGTTCTTGAGATTATGATAGTTGGTAACATTGTGTTTGATCTCATCTCCTTGACCCTTTTACTCTCACTTTTACCATTAGATCTATTTATATGATTGAATGTCAGTCATAGATCATGATCTAGTTTATCAAACATGATTTGATCTTAAGATTCATTGGCATTTTGAATCTATTTGCACTATTGATATGCTTTTGCACAATCAAATGTGTATCATAGATCTTTAGGACCCACTATTTAAACTCAAACAACTATTTAATTTGGCTAAAATTTGACATCTATGCTCCCATTATTGGATGTCCATGTGACCATATTTAACATTTACATGACCATCAAATTTTAACCCCCAATGATTTTTGTCATGACTTAAATTTGACTTCTGCATGCCCATCAATGATGTCTGTGATACTGTCAATGACATCTATTCAAATGTCATTTTTTAAACCCTAAAGGTGTTTTTATTGAGATTTATTTTGACATTTCCATGAACATCATACTTTTATAGCTCAACATTCTTGAAATAATTAGGTCTTCAGGACTTTTGCATCAAGCCATTTATTCTAGACTATTTTTCATAGACACTTTGTCTGAAAGAATTTTGCCTTTGTCAGGACTTCTATTTTGGACATTTATCCTAAAAAAATATGTCCTTAGATTTTTATATCAGATAATTTATCTAAGAGATTCAGATCTTCAAGATTTTTGTTTCAAACAAAATGTCCAAAAAAAATTGCACTTCACTTTTTTTCTATGAACAAAATGTCTGAAAGAATTACGTCTTTAGGAAAATTGATCAAACAATTTCCATGACAAGTCCCCAACACTTAGATAAAACTTGAAATAGTTACCCCAAAATAATTTTATAGTTAGCCAATTATAAAATTTTCCAAGTACCAAACAAGTCTTTAAGCCAACAAATTCTTTTAGACTTGTTCTAGCAATTGTCACTTGATATTAAATTGTTTGAACACTGTGAAAACCTACCACTTTCATATATAACTCCTAAAATGACCCCTAAGACATCAAATGACATAAGGACTAAATTTTACTATGAACAAAGCTAGAATAACATATGAAATGACATAAAATAGAATTATACAACACCCTATGATGTTATAATCAACCCCTATACAAGACTTTGGCTATAGAGGTTTGGTATATTTTGACCTATGCTAAAAATGGTCAACATTATTAATGATTTCACAAGGGTGTTATGCTTGTTATGCCATGACTAGTTGCCAAATCCTATCCATTAAGATATAGAGTCACGTGTATAATAGGTTTGCCACATAAATTGTCTTAAAATGACACACCAAACAATATAAAACAACAAGAACAAGACACAAAGTAGAAACACACCTATGTTTAGCTAGAACACTTAGAGAACACAACACACACATAACTGAATCAAAACACGTCCTTATTTTAATATTTACAAAAATTAAAGTTTTACCCCTCAATAACAAGGTTTCAAATGTATCCCATTCATAGGGATAGGCAACTCTTCTTCATTCATCCTTGCTAATTGGAAATAATTGATTTGTTGCACTTGAGGATGACATATGGTCCACTCCATAGGGTATCAAATTTGGTATACCTAGTTTTGATCTATCTTCATCCCATTTCAACACTATATCACCTTTTTAGAATGTTCTTGGAGTTACCTTCTTGTCAAAGCACCTCTTCATTAGCACTTGGTGATGTTCCATAGCTTGATGAGCTTTCTCTATAATTTCCTGAAAATTCATTAATTCTATCAATCTCACCTTCATTGGAGTATTTTTAAGAAACTCTAACTAATGTTCCAATTCTAAGGTAGATAGCTCTTGAGAAATAGATAACCTTGCCTCTCTTTCATAGACAAGCACAAAATGAGAATTCCCTATTGACCTCTTGGGAGTTATCCTAACAACCCATAAGGTTATATTCAATTTGGTGTGCCAAGCCCTTTGGTTATGTTCCAAAGTTTTATTGATGATTTTCATTAGATTCTTATTACTGGATTCAACCAATCCATTACCTTGAGGGTAATAGTTAGATGAAGTGCTAAAAATATACCACTATTATTTGCCCAATCAGTTGTCTTAGCACCCATAAAATTAAGATCATTATCTAAAATAATAGTAGGAGTGCCAAACCTTGTGATGATGCTCTCATAGAACTCCAATATAGCATTCTCATTATCTTCTTTCAATGCTACTACCACAACCCACCTTTTAAAATAGTCAGTTGTTGTAAGTATCCATGTATGACTAAAACTTGATGGGGGATTTATCATACCAATGTGTAGACACCAAAATCGTGTCTAACCCTTGGTCATCCTCCCCCTTGGTCCATTCCTAACCCATTCCTAACCCACACACTTACTAATTTAATATAATAACTTATTTTGAATTAATAACCCCCCCTTTGACACATCACCTATAACACCTCGCCTTGGACCATTTCCCACCCTATGACTCACCTTAAGACTAAGTGACTCACCCAAGACCTATTTGTACTCCTTTCCAACCACCTAACCAACTCTCGTGTGTATTTGACCCAACCTTCGACAATTCTCCAACAGATTATGCACTTGGCAAATGGAGAACGAGCTTGATAGCCCTTTTACTCGTTCTCCACCCGCTAACGTCAGTCAAATGTCAGCCAACACCAGCGAGATCACCAACGTCGGTTTACTTAAACTGATTTCTAACCTCTCACTTGGGCTAATCACGAATCGCTAATCACTAGTCGGCTAATCACGAATCTCAAATCCTCTTCCTTCGAATGCAAAAAAATGTTCTTGTGCACCGGACTTCGACCTCCCTCTCTTGGCTCTCCTGGACATCAACAGGGACTCTCTACAATCAATCATCAAACTTCAATCAACGCTCTTCTGGCTACAGACACAATAGGGACAAGTGTCTCCAACACCTCTGGCTCTACACCAACCAAGCAGGAGGTAAGTATTTCCTCTATTCTTATATTTTAGTATTTTGGAAAGCACTAGTAATTAGTCTCTATTCTAGTATTTCTAAGTATTGTAGACCGAACTAGACCCAGCCATCAACTAGACCAGACCTGACTAAACTGCTTCCTAGAGAGGCTGAGAGGCCTTTTTCCTGCCCTTTACCCCTTTTTTTGACAACATATCCTCTGCCTTAGTCCTTCGTAAAGATTCTATCTACTGTCTTACCACCCTACACAAACTCTTAGACTACCACAAACCATTCTGCAGACCATTCTATTGACCAAGAACCCATCCAAACCTTGTCCCAAGTCTCATTACCCTGATCGACGCTGGCTACCAGGACTATTGCCCCTATCGACATCGGCAGACTAATCGACATCGGTGACCTTTAAATATCGACGCTCGCAGAACCACCGATGCCGGCAACTGTGCAAGATAGATTGTTGCAAATAGGTACGCATTTGCTTTCATTTCTTTCATTTTGTCTTTATCATTTCTATTTCTAACTATATTCTACTTTTTATCAATGGACTGTCATCCTCCAAGAAGTCTTTGCACTTTTAGGACCAAGCTTTTGCTTGGCAGTCCACTTTCTAGCCATCTAACAACTTCTATGTTTTAGTCTATTTCTTCTATCGGTGTCATCCTCCACAACCAAAGAGGAGTTCCTTCAGTCGTCTGAATTTGGTGTGCAAGACTTCATCTAGGTACGTACAAGCCCTTGACCACTTATCTTAGTTTCTCATTTCCTTTTGAATGTAAAAAGCAAAAACTTGTTTGGAAACATTTTGGCACACCCGGTGGGACCCTAGGGTCTTCCTTGGGTTCTTTTCTTTCTTTTCATATAGGGTGCATTAGGTTTCTCCTTACATCTCTTTCTTCTATCTCTTCCAAAAGACACTATCAGCAAAAATTAAAAAGAATCATTCTTGTTCTTTCTTTTCTTGCATCTTAGACTAGTCAAAAGTCATACTCTTCAACCCTTTCTCACTTGTCTGCATATGAACATACATTTCTATTTGGGCTTAAAATTAATTGCATTTCATTTCTGATTACATGCATACTTAGTCCACATCTAGTAATTAAAAACCACATCATGAATTAATCGTAGTCCACTTATGTTACACAACCAAATCACTTGCACAAATCAAACATCAAAACTTACCTAAGACAAGGCCCGAATGGGATTTCATCACCCAGTAGATACCTTACCTGTCCCGGCAATCCCACTTGGACTTCACTACCAAGGGGAAAGCCCACTCTGTTCTCTGGTAGAGGATAATCTCTAGGGGAAGTATATACTGGCTAAGCGGCCTAGCTCAGCTCTGGGTTCATGAAGTGAAGGGAGCAAGCTCCTAGCACCAGGCCACGTACGGAACCTAACACAGACTCTTGAGCACCAAAACTGACCTAAAACCATCTTTAGACTACCTCTTCTAGGACCCGTTCTACAAGCCAACCTCCCCAACACACTCTAAGGCATAAGCCAACAAGATTCTAAAAGTTTATTCTTAGGATTTAACGTTTAGGATATGCCTGTCTTCATCTTCTTTTCTATTCCCATCTAGTTTTTTGAGCTAGTGAGGACGTTTTCTTATTTTTTTCCAAAAACTCTCAAATTTTTTGAGTTTTTAGAAAACACAGTGACTGACATCAGTTTTACCACCAATGTCGACAACCTTTCTTCACCGACATCGGTTATCTGATCGACATCGGCAACCTATTTCACTGGCATCAGTTTTTTAACCAACATCAGTCACTGTCTAAAATCCTCTTATCAAACACCAAGCTTAAAATTTGACTTTCTTGTTGTCCAACACCCATTCTAGTTTTCTGAGACTAAAAAACACAGTTTCTAAAACCTAACCCTTTCTTGCCTTGAATGGTTTTGACATGCAGTTAAACCAAGGCTCTTCTTGACCACACGAGGCAACAACCACTCCTGCCTTCACCGTCCATAACCAGTCCTCTAATGGAGTATCATTCAGAAACCAAATAAACTCCTACCCAACCGACCCCGACTCAGCCTCCCACTATCCTTAAGGGGGACCAAGACTTTGAAAGGTTCCTTGACCTCAATGTCAAGGCCCTTCAACATTATCTCGTGAGAAGCCAAATGCAAGACTCTTCAGGTAACCCAATTTATGGGATGCCAACCTCCTTAGTTGAGACGATGGCCATATCCATCGCCTCTGTCATCTAGCCCATAGACACCCAAGCCATCACCTCGACTAATAACTAGCCCATGACTAACTTTCAGAATGTGGCTTTTCCTTATGTCTTTGGGCCCACTTCCATTGGGGTTTTGACCCCCCATCAAATGCAGACTATTCAACAAAATTCTACACCCTTCCAAAGCCTAGTGGTCTCTATCCCCCCTACTCTTGCACCTATCAACACAAGAGTAACTGCCTACCCTTCAACAAGTGTGGCCACCCCTCAACCACCTTTGACGGTCCCTATCCAATTTGTGCCCACCAACTCCATAGCACAAGTGCCCTTGGCTTCAACATCCACCCCGATAACTAGCTACCCATATGTTGCACCTACACAAGTGCAACCAACCACGTCATACACTCCTCTCAATACCTTTTAAATGCCCTACAACCTAGGGGGCGCTCCACCCGTCAATTCATCAGCTGATATAATCAAAATGCTAATGGACAAAATGTCTAGTCTTGAGACCTCTATTTCTGGTTCACAAAATGCTCTCTCGTATGAGCAAATTTGCAATGAACCCATCCATCCCTCCATCCCAATCCAGTCGTATCCCAGTCAGTGGGAACTTCCTAAATTTTCTCATTTCCAAAGTAAGGAAGACCCACAACAACATTTGCGAGCATTCAGACATGCTTGTTATCTCATAGCGCATGATGATGCATTGTTACGCATGTTCCCCATGTCACTTGCTGGTGCTGCTCTCGACTGGTATAGCTCTCTCACCAGTCACTCTCTTTTCACATTCACCCAGCTATCCCAACTCTTCCTCGACCACTTCTCAATCAATATCACCAAAAAGGTCTCAATCACAGATCTGTATTCTATCCAGCAGTTTGATGATGAATCCATAGCCGATTTTGTTGCTCGTTGGAGAGGCCTGATCAATCAACTCTCCTTTTCCCTACCTCAACCTGAGCTCATTGAGCTCTTTTCAAGAGCATGTGCCAATCACATCTCTTCTACCTTACGGGTCCAGACATTTCACACCTTTGATGAAGCTTTCACGATGGCTAGAAAGCTTGAACTACATGTCATCGAGGAACACAAAGTCAAGTTGCAGAGTAAAAACCCCAACTCCAAGTCCAATGACTCTTCCTCTAAACCTTCTTCTTCTAATTGAAAATGTAAGGCATCAGCGAATGTTGTAGTTGTTAGATCATCTTCTTAAACAAATAACCAATCTCAACCTTCCACATCAGACTACATCACCAAACAATTCCAGCAAAGATATGTGCAGCGTCAGTATACTCCACTAGGAGAATCATAGGCATCTGTGTTGGATAAACTTGTCAAATAGGGAGTCCTCAATCTCCCCCAAATCCGACTGCCTCCTCAATTCGATCCCTCGCATGCTATCCCTATGTGGTATAGGGAGAACGACTTCTACAATTACCACCATGTAAAAGGCCATGACACGAGCAACTGTAAGACTCTCAAGAACATCATTCAGGACATGCTTGATAAAGGTGACCTTGTCTTAGACAGCCCAAACATGCCACCCAATCAAAGCATAGACATCTTTAAACAACCCTTTCCTAATCATCCTCCTAGCCAAAACAATGTGTAGACCATGACTAATGACTCCCAAGAACATAATATACGTACAGTCAACATGGTCTTGCCTCTTATATCTGACCAACCTCTCTCACAGTCTCAAGAGGTTAGTCCGCCAATCAGTCCATCACGCGTGGATGAATCCTCTTCTCCTATTGGTTCTCCATCAACTTCCCTTATATTGGAGGATGCCTTGGCCATAATAGCACCACCAGCCTCACCGTCATCATTCTTCCTACCAATGGAGGACCCTACCCTTCCTACTCCTCAACCGCACGTAGAAGGCACAATCATCCCTGCCCTCTACCCTCTTGAGGAGCCACATTCTCCAGTTCATTCTCCACCAAAAGAAGAACCTGTCTCTCCATCTTCTTCAACCAATGACAATCCAGTTATAACTCCCCACACCTTGGGTCTAAGACTGCCACACCTAACACATTTTCGGCCCCGTAACCATCCACATCTTTTGAAGGACCAAAGCCTCATCCTACATCTTCCCAACCATTCTCTCAATTAGTAGAGAAACTAGGACTTCTCCAATCAAGGAAAGTGGAACATTAGGCATTATGGGAGTGACTCAAAACTCCTCATCCTACCTAGCCTGTCTCATCTCATGCCATCGACTCTCTTGTGACAAAATCCCCCAAAGTCTCTGACACGGATCAGACTTCCACTTCTAAACCTTTAAAACCTCAACCATTCACATTAGAACATAAACCCTCATCCACCATATCAAAACCCATCAAGTCACTCGGTGTTTGCCCCATCACTAACCTCACTCACCCACAAGTGAAGGTAGACTTGAACCTTGCCTCACCCAATATCAGTCCTCAAACTAAACCAAAGAAGACTGCTAAGCCACGGCAGCGAACCCCTCCTCCACCGTCACCATTGCCCTCTATTTTGGGCCCTCATCCTTCTACCCTAATAGGAGTGCTCCCTACTTTGACCCCTAACCAAAACAAGTTACCTCCACTGCTTCGAATCCTTTTGTCCTACCACCTCAACCACCAAAGCCCAAGATTTCCATCCTGGGTGCATCCCAACCCTCTTCTTCAGGGGCAATCCATGACTCTATGTTAAAACAACTTCACCAAATGCCCGTGAAGATGACCTTGTATGACCTCATCCAAAGCTCACCCCAGCATCGTCAAGCTCTAATCAGAGCCTTACAAGCAGCGGAAGTCCAACTTGAAGACCCCCAACCACTAGTTGCCCTGGTCCATTGTTTATCCCCCGTCACCTCTATCACTTTAGCGATTCAAAAATTCTTACCTCTACCTCAGAAGATCAGGACGCTACTCTTTTCATCACAGCCTACATTGATCAAACCCGCATTAAGCAAGTTATAATTGATGGGGGTGCCAGCATTAATATCATTTCTACCCATGCCTTTGATCAATTGGCCCTCCCCAAGAATTGTGTATCAAAAACTGGTGCAATCCTTTGATCCCTTAATGACACCATTGCTAACACTATTGGTACCATCGTCCTCCATATTCACATTGGTCCACGCACAATCCCAGAGCTATTTTACATCATCGAGGGAGAATTCCAATATAACATGCTATTAGGATGACCTTGGATCCATGCCATGGCTTGTGTCCCTTCTACACTTCACCATTGTGTCAAATTTGAACACGATGGACAAGTCCATGTCATTCCTATCGACCCATCCCCTTTCAAGACTTATAACATGACCTATCAACCAAATGATGTTCTCATTCCTCTCAAGACACCAACCCAAACACCACCTCCATCTGTGAAAGCTTCAACCAGTACGCAAACAGCAGTTGCCCTCACCTCACCTTCTCAAGTGACAACCAAGGACCCCATGGAAGATATCTTCCAACAACTTTCACTTGGGGAATATTGCTTACTTACCCTAGACATGTTCTAGACTCTGCAAGAGTATGGATAGCTTCATCAAAGTCCAAGCTATGACCATTGGATCGGAATGGTCATTCCTTATGGTCCTCCTAACCTTCAAACCAATCTCGTCTATGGGGGGCTGGATCGAGCTCCTACTGATGGGAATCCTCAATCCTCACCTCAACCATTCACATCAGACTTCTCTTTTCTTAGCAACCCTACCTTTGCTCACACCTACCTTTATAGGTGTGCATGGAAGGGTTTTGGCTTCAGGTGCTATGAACAAGGCTCCCATCAGCCCATCGAACCACCCAATGATGACAATGCCAAGAAATGATATGGTCTGGGTTTCCAAGAACCTGTCGAGGCTTCTGCAAACCTTTATCCCGAACCCATCATAGACCAATCTCCACCAAGCTCACCTATTCATCCATCCTCACCTATGGAGTCAGTGGTTTCCATCCCTCTTATTTTTTTTTGCATAAACACCATCCGCTTGGAACCCCTAACCTATCAACTCAATGGGGTCTCTAGGTCTCTCCCTCTCATTTATCCCAACATGATAGACGATGAATCGGCAACCATTAACACTATCCACTGCGTAGATGACGATGCCATTCTCACCTACATGGGTGTCGATGACTCTTTCATTCATCGTTCCCTCCCTTCTAAAATGCAGGTTATGTTAAATGAATCGACCATTGACATTAACCTTTCATCTTTTGATGTTCCTCACGTCTTAAAAATTGGTCAATCTTTGGATGCCCAGGAGCAGATCAACTATACCACATTTATTTCAGACAATAGCAAGGCCTTTGATTAGACCTACAGTGGCATGCCTAGTATCGACCCTAACATTGTCATCCATAACATCGTCACAAACCTAGAGGCTAAGCCTGTCAGGCAAAAGCTTCACAAAATGCATCCTCACATTGCACTCCTTGTCAAAGAGGAGCTTCAGCATCTTCTCTCTATCTCTTTCATCCAACCCATTGATTATCCATAATGGGTATCTAACATTGTCCCTATTACCAAAGCAACTGGGGGGATCCAAATCTACACAAACTATCACAACCTCAACCTAGCCTATCCCAAAGATGACTTTCCTCTTCCCAACATTGACCAACTTGTTGATCTCACAGCTGGCCATGAGATGTTATCACTCATGGATGGGTTTTCAGGATATAACCAAATCATGATTGCACTGGAAGATCAGCACAAGACTACCTTCATCACCCCTTGGGGGACTTTCTGCTATTGAGTCATGCCTTTTGGTCTAAAAAATGCAAGTGCCACATATCAACGTGCCATGACTTACATTTTTCATGATCTCCTCCACAAAATCATGGAGGACTATGTGGATGACCTACTTGGCAGGTCTAAGCTTTGTCGCGACCATTTGACTATCCTCAAGATCATCTTCTCTCACCTTCTTCAGTACAATGTCTGCCTTAACCCTAAGAAATGTGTCTTTGGGGTCCTCTCAGGAAAGCTCTTGGGTTTCATCATCTCTCTCTGTGGCATTAAGATAGATCCCACCAAAATCTATGCTATCCTTGAGATGCCACCTCTGACCAATCCCAAGCAGCTTCGCAGTCTGCAAGGGAAGCTCCAGTCCATCCGTCGCTTCATCTCACAGCTTTCTGACCGCTGCCAACCCTTTCATCACCTCCTCAAGAAGGACGTCTCCTTTAAATGGGATAAGGACTGCCAAGAGGCTTTTGAAGCCCTCAAACACTATCTGGTCTCTCCACCAGTCCTCATTCCACCTAAAGATGACCAACCCTTCTACCTCTACATCTCAACAACCAACCATTCGTTAGGTGCCATGATCGCGCACCGAGACAAGCAACACTGTGAGCAAGCAGTTTACTATATAAGTTGAACACTTGTTGACTATGAAACTCGGTATACTCATACCAAGAAACTCTATTTGGCATTAGTCTTTGCCGTTACCAAGCTCTGTCACTATCTTCTCAATCACAAAACCTTTGTCATCACTCACACTGACCCTCTTAAATACATGCATTCCAAGCCATACCAAAACCAGCGTATGGCTCATTGGCTCATGCTTCTTACTGAGTTTGTCTTGGAATTCATCCAGCATAAATCCATAAAGGGGCAAACAATCACTGACCAACTGGCAGATGCCCCTCTTCTCGACAATCAACCTTCTCAATGCGAGTTTCTTGATGAATCTATCACCACTCTCTCAACTGATGACACATTCTACCAAATGACGATGTTCTTCGACAGCTCCAAATGTCAACTGGTGGGGGTACAGGGGTCATCCTCATCCCACACGAGGGTGAGCCTATGCCCCTATCTTTCAAACTCGGCTTTGAATGTACTAATAATATGGCTGAATATAAAGCCTTAATTTTGGGACTTCAAACTTCCCTTTCTTTAAGCATCAAGACCATCAACATCTTTGGTGACTCACAACTTGTCGTCAATCAAATCAATGGTTCATATCTTTGTAAAAATGAAATTTTGCAAAGGTACAAGCACTGTGTTGACACCCTTCTAGCATCTTTCGACCATTACCTCTTGCAGACTGTTCCTTGATCTATGAATAAGTTTGTTGACACCATGGCTTCTCTCACCTCCCATATTCCCTCTTCATCATCCTCATCAAGACTTTACGTCATGGTGCATCATGTGTCGTTGCCTTCATACATTTCCACTGGCATTAACCTCATCAACACCATAGACTCTAGTCCATAGGATGTGTGGTATAAACAACTTGTGGACTACTTGGCTCATTCTATCATTCCTCCCAACCTCTCTAGCAATGCACGATAGGCTTTCATCAAACGCACAGATCGTTATACCATGCTAGGGGTCCTTCTCTATAAGAGAGGCTTTGACGGCCTCCTTCATTGTTGTCTAACCTCCACTGAATCATCTCATGCCATTAAATAGGTCCACGATGGGATTTGTGGTGGACACTTCAGTGGTAACTCGGTTGCCAAGCGCATCCTTCGCTTGGGCTATTATTGGCCCACTCTTCATCAAGACTGTAGCGACTATGTTCAGCATTACATCAAGTGTCAGTAGCATGCTAACTTGCTTCATCTTCCTAGCCATGCCTTCCAATTTGCTCAAGATTTCTGGCCTTTTTCACAGTGGGGCTTAGATCTCATCGGTGAGATTAAGCCTCATTCGTCTCTTCGTCATCAGTCCATCATCACCGCCATCGAGTATTTCACTAAATGGGTGGAAGCTATTCCTCTCATCTCCACAAAAGCTGACAAAATTGTCGACTTCATCAACACCCACATCATCTATCATTTCGGTGTACCTCACAAAATCATCACCGATAATGGCAAGTCATTTAAAAACAAAACTGTCTAGAAACTTTGTGACTCCTTTGGCATCAAACTCAGCTTTTCTTCACCTTACTACCCACAAGCAAATGGGCAGGCTGAGGATTCCAACAAAATCTTAACTAAAATTCTCATGAAGGTGGTCAACGACACTGGAAGGGATTGGCACATTCACATTCCCTTCACTTTGTGGGCCTACCGCACTAGCATCCAAACCTCTATAGGTGCTACCCCTTTCTCTCTAGTGTATGGAATAGAGGCTGTCCTACCTCTCGAAGTATAGATCTTGTCTCTTCACATCTCTCCACATGACATTCTTTCTAACAATGACTTTCATCAAGATTGATTAGCTCAACTTGAGTTACTCAACGAACGTCGTCTTGTTGCCCTCAACCATCTCCATGTCTATCAAAATCGCATCAAACGAGCCTATAATAAAAATCTGAGAGAATGAGATTTCAACATTAAAGACCTCATCCTCAAAGAGAACCAACATGTGACCAATATGGAATGGAGTAAATGAGGCAAATTTGCTCCTAATTGGCTTGGACCTTACATCATCACGCACAAGTATGGATCAGGGACTTATCATCTGTCTTCTCTTAAAGGCTGACTAGAACCTAAGCCCCTTAATGCCTTACACCTGTGACCATTCTACTGTTAGTCGAGTACTCACTCACTTGACATGTAACTTGAGCTCGTCCCTTGAGCAACCCTTGTCCTCTTAATCCTCATTTTTTTCAACCCTCTTTCTCTAAAGCAAGCCCTATGTAACCCTTTTATAAAGTATGAATGCTTTGTCCTAATAAAAGGGAGCCCTTGAACTTCTATAGTCTTGTCCATGACTCAAAACTCTATCAAAAAAATAAATTGATGTCAAAATATCAAAGGTCATAAACTCTAAAGGCAGACTACTCCCTCGAAGGACAGATGTACTATCATTACTGTAGCTAATAGACTGCTCCCTCGAAGGATAGCTATTCAAAGCCCTCATATATATATAAAGCAAAAATATAGACCACTCCCTCAAAGGATGGCTATGCTTAAACTCTTGCTACAAATAGTGCTTTCTTAGAAGCTTCCCGCATCGATCAGCTTCACAAATGACCACAAAACAAAATGACATCTCTATGTAGACTTCCCGCATTGATCAGTCTGCTCAAAAAAAAACATTGGGTCATGGACTTGGCTTGTAGTCGTCTCAGGGTCTCCTATCAAAAGGGGCAAAGTTATCCCTACTAAAAGGGGTTACCCTCTCCTCACATATCACATCACCTACTCAAGGGATTTTGGGCTCATTTTAATATCAAAGTGATTTGATTACCTCTCTAACACAACCAATGGTCAACGACGTAATGCATGAATGGGGCTTTTGTTTCTAAAAACCCCCTACTTATGTTATCACTATGGTCCTTGTCAATGAAAGGGCAAAAAATGCCTTTCACTTCCTCCTTACCTTTGGTCACATTCAACCAAATCATTTGTCATCCAACCCAACCTAACCTTTTTCAGACCACTCACATTATCATAACTTATTCACACTAGTTTCTATGGACACCAATACACATGGAAACTATTGACCACACAATTTATGTCAAGCATAAACCATTACTTGTTGAAGCATAAATAGACCCATTTCATTTTTAGCATACATTCATTACTTAATATGGACAATTGCTAGGGATGAAAAACCTCGACCAATGTTACAGAATACACCATCACCTCATATGGAAAAGGTTGTAACATCATCTTCTCCTCATCATTTCAACACATGACCAAAACCAATCATTGACCACTTTGACTCTTCTTCTGAACTACATTGGTCTGAGGCCCTAAGACCAGGGCTATGTAGGTAGCACTCAATTGACATGGCATCTTCTGGAGTTAGCTTGACCACCCTCGTTTGTTCATCTACCTGATGGACAAACCATATCCTCCTTTTGACCATAACTTGACCTCGACCAAAACAATCCATAACTTTGGCCCTTTTCCTCCCTCTTGGGAGAACTACATTGGCCTAAGGCCCTAACGACAAGGGCTATGTAGGTAGCACTCAGTTGACATGGGGTCTTCTAAGGTTAGCTCGGCCACTCCTTCATCCATCCATCCAATGGACCATCCACCTCGACCAATGACCATGATATCGCGACTATCTCCTTCGACTACAACCACTTCCAAGACAACGTTGCCTTGGTTGTTTTTGCATGTATGCTACCTCACGAATGGTTATAAAAATTGTCTGCAACCCATATTTTGACCCTCACAAGTATAGGATCATGAGCAAGTTGATCCCCACTACTTGTGACATTTTTGTGTTTTCCAAGAGCACTTCCTGAGCCTGGGATACTTGGAACACGATGACTATTAGAGCTACAGCTTGGATCGAATAACCCAATCAACTACAATTAAAAGTTGGGGGCCGGTTATTTCAATTTTGGCACTCCTTGACCTTGACCTGCGATAATTTAACCTGACCATCTCGTGAAGTGGTATGCGTGCAATCTCAACTTTTGCAGCGTTCACACTCAAACTTCACCATATCCATCCACTATCTATCAAATTGGCACCTGATTTTAGGTTTCCTTCCCTCGACTCCCGCTTTGAGGGGGAATACCTCATCCCATAATCGGGGCAATCTACATTCATTTTTTGTCTTACAGTTTTCCAAAACAACCAACAAGACGAAAACAATCTCATCCTATACCTAGGGCAATCAACTCCTATTTTTGTCTTGCAGTTCGTCAGAACAAGCAACAAGACAAAAAGGGGCAAATGTAGACACCAAAATCATGTCTAACCCTTGGTCATCCTCCCCCTTGGTCCATTCCTAACCCATTCCTAACCCACACACTTACTAATTTAAAATAATAACTTATTTTGAATTAATAACCCCCTCTTTGACACATCACCCATAACACCTCGCCTAGGACACCTCGCCTTGGACCATTTCCCACCCTATGACTCACCTTAAGACTAAGTGACTCACCCAAGACCTATTCTTACTCCTTTCCAACTGCCTAACCAACTCTCATGCGTATTTGGCCCAACCTTCGACAATTCTCCAACGGATTATGCACTTGGCGGATGGAGAATGGGCTTGATAGCCCTTTTACTCATTCTCCACCTATCGACATCGATCAAATGTTGGCCAATGCCGGTAGGATCACCGACGTCGGTTTACTTAAACTGAGTTCTAACCTCTCGCTTGGGCTAATCACGAATCACTAATCACTAGTCAACTAATCACGAATCTCGAATCCTCTTCCTTCGAATGCAAAAGAATCTTCTTGTGCACCAGACTTAGACCTCCCTCTCTCGGCTCTCCTGGATGTCAATAGGGACTCTCTACAATCAATCATCAAACTTCAATCAATGCTCTAAAGACACAACAGGGACAAGCGTCTCCAACACCTCTGGCTCTTCACCAACCAAGCAGGAGGTAAGTATTTCTTTTGTTCTTATATTTCAATATTTTGGAAAGCACTAGTAATTAGTCTCTATTCTAGTATTTCTAAGTATTGTAAACTGAACCAGACCTAGCCATCAACCAGACCAGACATGACTAAACTGCTTCCCAAAGAGGCTGAGAGGCCTTTTTCTTGCCCTTTACCCCTTTTTTTGACAACATATCCTCTGCCTTAGTCCTTCCTAAAGATTCTATCTACTATCTTACCACCCTACACAAACTCTCAGACTACCACAGACCATTCTATTGACCAAGAACCCATCCAGACCTTGTCCCAAGTCTCATTTCCCTGATCGATGTTGGCTACCAAGACTATTTCCCCTACCGATGTCGGTAGACTAATCGACGTCGGTGACCTTTAACTACCGATGCTAGTAGAACCACTGACGCTAGGGACTATGCAAGACAGATTATTACAAATAGGTACACATTTGCTTTCATTTCTTTCATTCTATCTTTATCATTTTTGTTTCTGACTATATTCTACTTTTTATCAGTGGACTGTCATCCTCCAAGAAGTCTTTGCACTTCTAGGACCAAGCTTTTGCTTGGCAGTCCACTTTCTAGCCATCTAACAACTTCTGTGTTTTAGTCTCTTTCTTTTATAGGTGCCATCCTCCACAACCAAAGAGGAGTTCCTTCAGTCATCTAAATTTGGTGTGCAAGACTTCATCCGGGTACGTACAAGCCCTTGACCACTTATCTTAGTTTCTCATTTCCTTTTGAATGTGAAAAGCAAAAACTTGTTTGGAAACACAATGAAATCAAGACCCCATTGCATGAAAGGTTGGTCTAATTGGATAGGTTTCAAAGGAAGAGATGCAAGATTCTATTTTCCCACAAAGAAGTCACATTATACACACCTTCTCAGGCCAATAACCTGCCCTCATGATCTTGGTAGCTGTAGTCCTTGGAGAGAAATGACCTCCTGTTGTCCCATCATGGAACTTATCAAACAACACTCCAGACTAATCATTATTAATACATCTCAATAACACACCATTAATGTCTCTTACAAAGAGCACACCATCCACAAGACAAAAGTGAATATATTGTAACCTAAAATATCTCCTTTGTGATCTACTCATACCATTATGATACTCACCATTTTGAAGAAATATTATCACATCTTGTGTTCAACTTCTGTATATGCAAGGAACCAGTTGGTTGAGAGTAATCATGATTGACTAGAACCTCTTCTTTTGAACTCATGAAAATATGAAGCTAAGTGTTTGACAAAGGCCTTTACCTCTTACCATTTTGTTTACTTTTATATCAACATCATATTACATTACCTTAGTGATCCACCCTGTTCTCTTCTCACTAAGGTCTCTGCTCAAAAGAAACTCCTTAGTACTAGGATGAGAAACCATAACATGAATTTTATTGTTTGAAACCATTTGCTTTAACTTCTTTAATCACCATTAAAATAGGAAGGACTTGTTTCTCCATAAAGGTGTACTTGACTTCATAATATTATTAACCTTGACTAAAGAATTCAATAGGTTGCTCCACACCCTCATCATTATTTTGCATTAACATGGTTGATATAGTATCAAGGTTATAAAATGAACACAACATGAAGTATTTATCAAATTCAAGATTCACAAGATTAGGAGATTGTGCAATTTCTTTCTTAATGGCTTCAAAACTATTCTTACCTTCTTTAGTCTAGGAAAAGACCTGATTCTTTCTGAGCATGGTTATGATAGGTTTCATCAAAGATGCAAATTCGGGTATGAACCTCCTTAAAAAATTTATCTTGCCTAAAAAAATTTGGATACCTTTCTTATGCAAGGTTAATGATAGGCCAATAATATCCTCTATCCTTTTAGGATCAATATCCAAACCGTCTTTGGAAACAATGTGTCCCAAGAGTTTACCTTTATGGATAGCAAATATGCATTTCTTTAGATTAAGAGATACTCCATACTACCTACATCTTTTAAACACTTGTCTCAAGTGTTTCATATGTTCATTAGCATCTTTATAAAACACTATCATATCATCTAGATAAACCAACATCTCATTAATCAACTTTGAAGGCCTTGTCCATTGCTCTTTGAAAAGGTAGCACCAACATTTGACAAACCAAATGGCATCTTCCTATAAGAAAAATTCCCCAATTTATTGGTAAATGCTATCTTAAACTAATCATCTTCATTGAATCAAATCTAATTATAACCTAAGTATCCATTTAGAATAGAGAAATGTTAAGAACCTGAAACAATTTGCAAAATCTGCTCCATTGAGGGTAGAGAATAGTGATCTTTGAGTGACACTCTATTAAGATATATAAATTCCACAAAAGTCTTATCTACCCATTCTTCTTTCTAATAGGAAAAAAATTAGCTACCCTTGTTGAATGCTTGATAGGAAAGATTATTTTAGATTCAAGGAGTTTAGTGATCTCTAACCTCATGAGTTGCTCAATCTCAAGATTAATGGGTCTTTATTTCTATCTGACTGGTTTAACTCCAAGTTCCAACTCACTAGTATGGTGTGCTAGGCTAGGATTAAATCCTTTCATTTCCTTATACTCCCAAGCAAATATGTCATGAAAATATCTACACAAATCAATGAATGCTTACTTTTCTAATGTAGAACATACCTTTCCTAGTTTAAGGAGTCTGGCTTTGAAGATCAAGACTCTTTTATAATTGTATTCTTTTGTAGACATACTCACTTTCTCCTTCTTATTTTTATCATTCTCATTTTAGATACTTTTTAATATCACTAGACCCTTAGGTATATTATTTTACTTTAGCTACATAATTTGATCACCCAATTGTTCTTGGAGTCTCCTTTGATTCTTTGAGGAAAACTCAACTTCATTTTGTAAGAAGCATGCAATGTATTTATCACTATCAAACACTTGACAAGATACTTCATTATCAGGTATATAAGTTCTGATAATGATATTAATGTGAGATTTGTTAGGGTGTGGAGCTAAAAGCTTCAACTTGTTATAGACAAAGAAAAGGAGGTTGCTGAAGAGCCAAAAGCACTAGCATCGATAGCATGACCGATGTCAGTCATGATCAGTGCAGAAGGCAATTGACGTCGGCAGCACCAGGCAAGCAGGGACTGACATCGGTCGCCTGTGTGTTCCATCATTGATTATTGCATGAACAGTTAGTTAAGTGAATGGAGTTTTTGCATGTAAAGACTATTTCGAGTCTTGAGCTGCGTGGATAATTATAGAAACTAAGATTCTAAGTTATTGTTTAAGTCTGGGATCTATTTATAGACCCATTGGCATGTATTGTATAGTGTGTTACTGAAGAGAACAAAGTGTGTGTTTCTCCTAGTTCCACTAATGAGCTGATAAGGAAGGCCAGGAAGATCCTTCCATTATAAGTATGCACAAGTTGAATTGCAGGTTGTAGGTCTCCATGGGAGATCTACTTGCAAGTAATATAGAGTGCTTGGTGTACTGGTAGGGTTATTACTGACTAGTTGGAGAGGTGAACACCATTCTGTGTGTGAGTTGGATGTTGGGACCATTTTTGGTAGGAGAGTGTTTTGAAGAAGAATTACTGTAAACTTCAGGTGTGGGAAGCCTCTATAAAGTGGAAGAGTGTGGCGGCACTTTATTGTATTCTTTTTTGTACAACTGTTAATACAAGATAGTGTATTGTCTCTCATATTCTGTGTAATATGTAAATTCTAGTTACTTGTGTTTCTGGTAGATTTCTGCATGTTTAATTACTTAAGCTCATGGCACTCATATTGTGTACTATCTTGAGGAGCAAGATCATAACAAGTGGGATCAGACCAGGTGTGTTTGTCCATGGATTCCCCGACATCTTCTATCAGAGCATGTTTCTTCTTCTAGGTACCTGACAAGTGGTATCAGAGCATGTTTGTTGTTCTAGGTACCTAACAAGATTAATTACCTTCTTCATGTATGATATCATACTCATAGATCAGGTTTCCTCCATGAGAGCATAAGGATAATTATAATATTTTTTAGTACCATATTCATCAAGAAATAAATTTTCAATGCCTTCAAGCTTGGAGGAAGTGCCATAATCTACAATAGAATCCTTTTCTTCATGAACAACATAATTCAAATTAGAACTTATCTCAATGTAAGGTTCTATATGAAACCTTGAAAGAGGTTGTGTTCTAATTGTAACCTTGGTTCTGATACCTTATTTTAAAGGCCAAGAAAGACTAATCAGTTGAGAGATAATGACCAATCTTGGTAGTGAAGTCCCTTGAAAGGCAGATTGCAAAGTGAGCTAGGAGGTTGACAATGACTATGTCTTGAAAGATAAGAAAACTAGGACAATCATGCAAGAAAACCTTCAAGTTTTTTATCAGTCCTATAATATTGAAAATTATACCATTTATTTGGATAACTCCTTTACTATGAGGCTCATACTTTAGACCCAATTTATCAGCTACCACCTTGGGCAGACCAAATTTGAAGCTCCACTATCAACTATGCAGTTATGGACCAGCTTGTCACCCACTATGAGAGTGATATAGAATGGAGGATGTTCTATCAACTTTTGTGGATGGTTAAATAATGGTATTCAGGGAAAATTACAAGGAAAACATTAATTTTACTTTGATTTGAAGGAGGAACATTAGTAGAGATAGTATATAACTATTTTTTTTAGGAGTTCTTTCTAACCAGGAATATGAAGAACATCCCAAAGGGAAATGAATGTTTTAGTACTCATAAATGAATATAATTTTTTTAAATAAGCCATACCTAATTTCTCTTTAATTCTTGGAGGAAATTAATTTCTCAAAACTTGAGGAGTTGGAGCGCCTTGAATAGTCCTTTCAACATTCTAGTTTGGAAGATGTGCAGAGTTGTTTGAGGCTACTACACCTGTAGCCATACCTTATTATTTTTTATAGGGATTGAATGGGACTATAGTAACATTAATTCCACCACATAAATCTTTTCTCTTGGATCTATTATTGTCTATAATTGAGGTTCCTTGGTTAAGCATAAAATTATCCTCAACTAGGAATTTGGTGAAGATCTCTTCTTTAGGCTGCTCACCTTTACTTGTCTATAACATCACTTCATCTTTAACCAATAAGAGGGGAGTAAACTCTCATTTATAAATAAGATCCTACTCTTTACCTTTATTAGCATCCATAAATTAGACTTGCTGATAATTTTTGCCTTGCACCAAGTTGTTATGCATAGGTATCATCTTCCTTGCATTGGTAGTAGAGTTAGGATTGTATACATTGGTAGGCCTATTAGTATTATGATTTCATTGGCCTCTTCCTCTTAAAAATTATTGACCATACTATTGATGATAAGGGTAAGTATTTTGATAGGCACCTTGTTGCATATTACCTCTTCCAGGTCTATCTTCAAACCATTGAATATATGCATCTTTGTCCATGGCATTATCTACCTTCTTAGGAGCAACTTTAGGCTTGGTATCAGCATTAGGAGTTTGAGCCACATCTAGAGAATTATCATAATAATGTGAAAATGGAGACATAAATAATTTAAGTGGTAATCTTCTAGCTTGAATGAGATTATTTTCAGCTTTGATAGCAATCTCATATGATTTAGGGAGGGTGGAACCACCCATGGATTAAATCATGACAATAATTTTAGTATCAATATCTCTCAAATAGGTCAGGAGCACAAAGCTGGGAGGTGGCCTCATAGGAGGAGGCAATCTATTCCAAGTCTTTTGGAACCTCTCATTAAAATCATGCATTATTTCTTTGGATCCTATTTTGATCACATTAAGCTAGTGTATGAGAGAGGCATGATCACTCTCATTTCTAAATCTTGAGGTCAACAACAGTCCAAATTCATTCCATGTCATGATGCATCCACCTTATAGAGTCCTATACCAATCAAGATACTTCCCTCTAGGGGACATGGTAAGGAGTATAATGGCAATGTTTTCTTGAGTGATATTATGGAATCTACAAAATTTAGAGACATCTCTAATGTGCTCACTGGGTGTAACATGACTCTTGCCATTAAATATAGGCACACCTTTTATGGAATTAGGAGGAATGATGTCATATAATTGAAGGAAAATTGGATTTTCTATATTGAAGGTAGGATAAGCATGAGGTCTAGCCATTTCTTATTAAATATCTTCAATTTATTCAACTTTTTCACTCTCTTGACTTACCTCATTAGAAAAATCCTCTTGATCTTCAAAGTGAAAATTAGGAGAAGGATATTAAACTCTAAAGGGAATTTTAGGTTGAAAGAGTGAGTAAATGGGATTGAGAACTCCTCTAGATGATGACCTAGTTAGAACCATGAATTATGAGAGCAATTTTATAACAAGATAATGGCCTTGAAACAAATTTATCTTGAAAGAGTTTCCAAATATTGAGTAGCACACCAATTTGTAGTTGATGTTGTCAAGACTAACATTAACCTTGATAAGTTATCTTGAAGATAGGATCTCATTAGGCATGCCAAAACTATTGTCACAAAATCTTTCACCCTAAAAGAGGGTGTTTAAGCCTCTTCTAGATTTTGGAAACATGGGAACACTTATAGGTATGTGGGTGTACCTATAGTGGAAGTGAACCTCTAGATTTAAAGGGTTAACTCCTTAAATGTATATTGAAAAGATTATGACCTATCTAATGATTGCTTGTGGGGGAAAATGATTATAAATTACATGAAATAAACATATTATAAAAGGGTGATTCACCAAGATGTCTTCCACAAGATTATCATACTCAATCACAAAGAGACAAGACATACAACACTAGTCTAAAAGTCCTAGAATACACTAGCATTAGTGTTTGGATATGAAGGTGAGATGCATAAAGACTTTCTAAGGAAAATAAGACCATAGATTAATTGTAAATAATAAGGCTCATTATAAACTTAAGATAGATTTATACACTTAACTATAATTTATATGACCTGCTAGGCTAAAACCATTTGCATCAAACATTAAATGACTGAGAGAAATCAAGGATAGATGAATATCTTCTTAACTATTAAGTATACATCTCTTCACACACTTTGACAAGTTTATATATAAACTCAGACCAAATTACATTTATTTTTTTAAGGTAAAGTACAATGTCAAAACCAACATGGATTCACCATACATGGTGTGGTATATCTTTTCAAAGGCCAAAATGACAACTACTTATAGAAATTGAGAGAGAAGTGGGAAAAGATAAGTCCAAAAGTCACTAGAACACTTGTCATTCTGGGAGGAGGAGTTAAATGTGTAAGGGAATAGAGTGTGAAATAGACTATGAATGTCTCTTAAGAAAAACTTCCATATAAACCATGATGAACTTTCCAAAATGGTACAAGGACTATTCAACTAGCCTTTGTGAAACTACCTTCATCATGGATCATCTCTTGAGCATTTGAAACTAAACTAGGAGAGTCAACACATATGATATGATAGTTATAGACATTTTCTTATCTGTTAACTATCTTCTAAACACTTGTATTTACCATCTACATTTGCTCATTAGTCTTCTGGACCCTGATTATTTATATCTAGAAGTCACTATTTATCTTGGACCTTGACTGTACTTTCATAGTGGTGTATGAGTTTGAAGAGATTGTTTCATCACATAATCTTAGGTATTTCATAGATGCCTATGTGACACTCCCATTTCCACATCATTCACTCCATTATAAAATTTTCTTTGTCATCACTTGGACACATAGTCTCATTTTATCCATCTAAAATCTGATCAAATTTGACCTATTGATCTCCTTTGGAGCCTCTTTGCTTTGACCTTCAATGTTGGATGTTGATCATTGATCCAAGGTATCAAGATTATGATAGTTGGAAACATTGTATTTGATCTGAGCTCCTTGACCTTTGATTTTGGTTTGCACCATTAGATCTATATGTTTGATTAAATATGAGTCATAGATCATGATATGATTACTCAAATGTGATTCTTTCTCAAGATTCATTTATATTTTAACTCTATTCACACCATCAATCTACTTTTAGATGATCAAATTCACACCATAGATCTTTGCAACCCACTATTTGAACTCAAATGACTATTTATCATGGTTGAAATTTGACATCTGTACTCCCATCATTTGATGTCCATGTGACTATATTTGACGTTTATGCAATTATCAAATTTTAACCCCCAATGATTTTTTTCATGACTTAAATTTGACATCTGCATGCTCATCAATGATGTCTGTACAACTATCACTTTTAAAACTATAAAGGTTTTTTTTCCTAAGATTTATTTTGATGTTTGTGCGAATGTCATACTTTGCTAGATCAACTTTCCTAGAAGAATTAGGTTTTCGAGACTTTTGCATCGGGCCATTTGTTTTAGATAATTTTTCTAGGATAATTTATTTGAAAGAATTATGCCTTTGTTAGAACTTATATTTTAGGTATTTTTCTCAAAATAATATGTCCTTATATTTTTGTAGCAGATAATTTATCTGAGAGACTTGGGTCTTCAATATTTTTGTTTCGAACAAAATATCTGAAACAAATTGCACTTAGATTTTTTTCCATGTAAACAAAATTTTTGAAAGAATTTTATCTTCAAAAAAAATTGCTTAGACAATTTCCCCAAGAAGTCACCAACACTTAGCCAAAAACTTGAAATATTTACACCAAAATAATTTTGTACTTAGCCAATTGGAAAATTTCCAAAGTACCAAACAAGTCTTTGAGCCAGTAGGTTCTTCTGGACTTATTCTAGCAATTGCCACTTGATCTTGAACTATTTGAACACTGTGAAAACCTACCACTTTCATATATGACTCTTAAAATGATCCCTAAGACATCAAATGACATAAGGACTAAATTTTACTATGATCAAAGCTAGAGTGGCATATGAAATGACATCAAATAGAACTATACAATACCCTACAACGTTATAATCAACCCCTATATAAGACTTTAGCTATAAGGGGTTAGCACATTTTGACTTGTGGTAAAAATGGTCAAAAATTACTCCAATGTCAAAAATATAAATAATTATGTTATAGATAGTATCCAAGGTTGGGGACCATAAATTTTTAGTGTTAGTAATTTATAGAATTAAAATGGAACCCTAAGCCAAAAATCAACAAGTAAAAATTAGTGTTTGAATTGAAATGGGTGTTACCAAAATGTTTACACTAGAATTAATTATAATAAACAATTAACTCTAATTTGAAACGTAAACTATTGAAATATGATCTAGGAAGTAAAATAAATAAGAACATAGTAGATATAGATATCTAAAGAATTTACATAAGTTGTAAATTGATAAAATTGAAAACTAATGCTAGAATTAGAAAATTATCCTTGTAAACATATTAATTCAAACTATGTCAAATTTTTATAAGCTACGATGGATTTTAAACAACATACAAACCTAGATGAATCATAAAATAGAGATCCACTATATACTAACAAGGTCATAGTGTGTTGTTATTTGCTTTTATAATTTTTTCCAGATAGACTGCACAATATTTGGAAATGTGGGCTTGTTTACTTTCATCAATAGGTGACTTGTTTATATGGGGATCTCAATTTTATGCATAGAAGACCTATAAAATCTATTTCTTAATATTTCAAAATCACACAAAAGAGATAAAATACAAAATAGGAAAATATAGGGGGTGTGGGAATCACCAATTTAACCTCATAAAACTCATTGTTAATTGAGTGTTGCCTACATAAACTAAAGGCCTTAGGTCAATGTAGTTCTCCCTTTAAGGAAGATCATGTGAATGAAACTATCAAGATTTTGATTAGAATGATTGATAAATGATTCCTTTAACTTGAAATAAAATAATGTTAGACTTGTCCAAGGATTGTATTATTATAGTAGAATTTTAATAATAGTATGTATTCATAGGATAGATCCTTTTTAAATCATAAAATAGATGCCTTTTTTAGTGAGAACTAGTTATCTAGTTATCTTCAAGTGTGCCCCTTAATTTACTTATATAGGATAATATTTGAAATGTTTTTGATAACTAACATATTTATTTGGGAAGGAAATATATTAATAAGTGTATCATTTTTTTTAAAATGATTATTAGATCACTATGGATAAGGTTTTAGTATGTTGTTGTCTTCCTAGTGCAATCTTGTCCAACAGAAATAAAGGCTTATGAAACTAAATTGATAGTGAAATATATGTTGAATAATGATTAAAAGAGAAAATGGGGAAGTATAGGATATATTCATACTAATTGTGAGACTTTGATGTATTTCTTAGAGATTGTGGGTTATCAGAATGGTGAATTCACCAAGCAAGGTAAAGATGTCAAGGAAAAACATTTTTGGGAAATTTAATGATTAAATTTTAGTGTCTACAATTTGATTTATATTTTGATCAACCATTTATTAAAATTAAAAATCATTAGGTATTTTTTTGAAAATAAACCTGATAATTAATTGAGTATTAGTAGACAAAACTTGTTTTTAAATTTCCTTGAGCTATATGATCTTGAGTTTGTCTTGTGAATATAAAGTTTGTGACTTTAAGTATTTGTTTCAAATTTTACAGGTGATTATACCAATTAATTTATACCAAGTCTAATGTAAGATCAACTTGTTCTTCTACTATATCAATATAATGTTGAATTACTAAACTAGAACCTATAATGCTCATAGAGAAAATGGTAAGAGAACGAAATACAATTTTGAATGTATACAAACTAAAAAAAACCAATATTCGACTTCAAACTTCATCATTTTGAAAAAACTAAACACCATTATTTAAAAAACAAATGATGTTAATACCTACATGTCTTTAGAATACTGAGTGTGAATATGACATACAAGACTTTTAAAAAGTCTTAGAATCCACCAAAACTAACATATCCCAACCTGCAGTTCTACATAAAACCTTAAAATTATATAGAACAACAAATTGATGAAGCATGCAACTAATAATAGGTCAAAAAATTATTAGGATAAAAAATGGAAAAAGATGGCTTATGTAGAGAAGCTTGTAGGTGAAAAAGTAATGATCAAATGAAATAAAATCACTGCCTATTTCTTGATTCACAAGTCATATTGATTGTGAGCTCATAGGCTAGGTGGAAAATTTACTTATTGGCACTTATGTGATTTTTTTGAGTGAATGGTGGTGATTTCCATTTTTAAAAATTATTTTTCAAAAAAACACTTTTGAGACCACCAATTCATTACATTTTTATCAATACCACCCTTTCATTTTCCATTGACATTAACTATCTCTAAGACTAACACTAACTAAAAATTTATTATTCATTCCACCAAATGTCTCTTCAAACCAAATTCTTACCATTTTGAGTGATTATATTAACATGAATAAATATCTTATTGATAATAATAAATGTCCTTAGCAGTATTAAATTTTTAAAATGAAATCAATGTCCTTCACGATTGAATGTGTAAATGATATATGTGTGTATGTATGCATATATGTATGTATGTGTATATTATATGTGTGTACATGTGTGTATATGCATGTGTGTGTGTGTGTGTGTGTGTAGACACAAACACACATACACACATGTATAGTACACATACATACATACATATATTAAAAACACACACACGAACACGTACACACACATGCATATGAAATAATTCACAATGATTTTGACATCTTTATATTTATTGTGTATATACATGCATGCATACATACATATAAATATATGTGTATGTATGTATGTGTGTGTGTGTGTGTGTACACACACACACACACACATAGACATATATAAACTTTGGTTGTGTTTTCTCAAAATTAGAGATTGAGAGTGTGTTAGTATAATTATGACAAATAATTATGTAAATTAGAATAAATAAAAAATTTAATAAATACAAGTCTTATTTGAAACTTATTATTTTTAGAAATGTGCTAAAATATAAAATTACTAAGAAATAGATTACTTAGTTAGAGCTTAGGTCTGCATGACTGTAATGGTGACTATGTAATTTACTATGGGATCATGTAGGGTTGCTTTGAATCAGGTGCATGTATCTATGTTATCCTAGGACAAGGATACACAATTTGGACTAGGTCAGCCCGTGTTTTTTTCTATAGGGTGAACTAACATCCTTTAGGATTTTTCCCTCTCTATGTAAATTTTGATCGATGTGCCTTCACCTATAGGCGCTACTGCATACCCTCTTCTTTAATATAAACCCTAGGTCAATGATAAGGAGGAATATATGTTATAAAATAGGGGAAAATGGTAAGGGTATGGAGTTATACTTGAACTCAACACCCTTATTTTTTAGCACTACATGCATACTAATACTCAGAAGAGGGATCAAAATCCATGTAGTTATCACATGTTATAGTGGTGTATGTATAATACTGGTGATATGTTATATGATAGTGAAATTATGGTATGATTAAGTGATTGAAATAATGTATTTTGACCTTCCTACCATATTCAAACTTAGTTTAAGGGTACTTGGGTCTTATGTACTTAAAATTAGAAATAATAGATATTTTCCTCTCAATGTGTAGTTAGAATATATCTAGAATTTGAAATTATGGGGAACTCTTTCCATATATAGAATAAATGGGTGTAAAATGTGCTTATATATTGGTATTTTTATTATTTACTTGAAATGGGTAATTAGTTTTTAATTAGTGATTGGAATAAACTAGTGGATTTAGACACTATCGACCAGCAGGATTGTCCTAAAGGAGTGATTTTATCTAAGGAATAGAAATAACTAAACTAGAAGTATGAATCAGTCAAATAAAAAGTCTAGGATTATTGGAATGATGAATAGGAACATTAAATATTAGATTTACTTAAGAATAAAGGGTCATCCACATAGAAATAGAGGAATGATATTTTAAAACCATGGATTTGAGCATAGGCTAAGTGTGCATAAGGAGTGGTCACAAATGCATTGATATATCATTAAATGTTAATTTTAGTGTCTACATTTCCCCCTATTTTATTCTAGTAATTAATCAATGTGAAAGTATTAGATTAAAATGAGAGTTTTATACCTAAGCTTACCTATGAATAATGTTTTTGAATGTACATCGTATGTTAAACTGTGTTTTATATGAACTTACAATGAAACATGTATAAATTATTCCTTAAAAAAAAATATAAAAGTAAAGATAATAAAATTATAGATCAAACATAAAAAAATGAATACACCTTTTCATGTACATGAACCATTATGTTTTATGGTGTAAAACAGGTGATTGGAGAGGGTAGAACCCTTGGATATTTATTCATTAAAACACTTGGATTGGATTGCACTTTATTCAATCCTCATTGGTAGGATAATTTTGTGTTTTAAAACTCAAAATGAACTTAAATTCATCATCACACAACTCAAGGTAATACAATAGTTTGGGATCCTTGTATGAATCATAATAGATGATTTTGGTGTAAAAATGGTGAAAAAATAATATGAACTAAGTTTTGTGTGTAAAACATAGAGAATGACATGAGTTTCGATTCATTGTGCAAACATATGTGCAAAACTAAGTAAGAAAGTGATCATGTGTTGTGCACATGCCCCAAATATGATGTTTGATTCTAATGACCGAGTAAAAAACCTATGTAATGATCTATAACACATGCCACACATGATGCCCCTAATTTAAGAGGAATCTATAATAATATTTTGAATAAATCTACAATTATTTCTAGGTAACCACTCAAATATATTTTGTAAACTGAGTATGATTCTGAGAATTCTCAAAAATATTGTTTCTAATTTCTAGGATGAAATCACACTATTTTGGACAATACCAGCCTATGCCGTTGTTAAAATGGTGTGGTTGTGTCTTAATGAATTTTATGGTTAGAATTTGAGAATATACAGTGATCAAATGAATAAGTACTATTATTTTTTGTTTGTGTAGTGGAATATTTTAGCTTAATATTTAAGATAAGATAATATGTCTGCCCCTTATTTTGAGGTGAATTTTGAAGCTTATGAAATAACTTAGCTCAAAATAAAAATTTGTGTGAATGATGCTATAGAAACATTAAAATATAGACTAATAATTATAGCATTGGATATCATGGCATCCTATTAATAATATAATAAAAATATCAGTGTATGATACATGTACAAAAAATCATGCATTGTGTCATGTCTAAATATATGTTAGTTATTAGGCATGCAATGAACAATAATCATATACTAAATATGTGAAACTGATATACAAATACTTGAGGAACATGCATTATGTCAATCATGGTGTAAAATAACTTTAAAGATGCTTGACATCCATCATGGCATCAAAAAAATGAAAAAATGATAGTAAACAAGAGTCATGGCAATGGCACACACACAAATAATACACACATGATCACAAAAATCAAACAATAATGGCAAGGGACCACATAAAATAGACATGTTCAAATGTCACTCAAATGCATAAAATCACACAATAATGAACCATGAATAAGGACATGATCAAATGTCCATAATTCAAATAAGTTAAATACACACAAAACATGAAAGAAAGGCTAAATAAAGATAAGCATGCATGAATAATTAAAAATGATCTACATAATGAATTTGTAACATCATCATACATAGGAATGTAGGTATCAAATGAGATAGTAATGTTAAAGTAAGTGAGCAAATAAAGAAAAAAAATTATGTAATATACTTTATTGTAGTAGGAACAAAAGGGATAGTAATAGAGTGATAAAACATGTGTAAAATATTCCCAAAATAACCTTTTTTTTATGAAAACAAGCTGTAGAATTCATGTTACTATTATGAGTCTAAGAGATTAGAGCCTTTGTTCACTAGGTAAATTCTACTAGAATTGGATAAGAGTGTAGTGTGTGACTTTATAGAAGAGTGTGGTTTTGTCTATGTAATGTTTATGGTTTTGAGTCAATATCACCATTTTCAATTGCATATAAAATTGGTGTCCTATATTTTATGCAACTCACTCAATAACACTTTGCAAAAAATATTTTATATAAAACTATATATATATATATATACATATATATATATATATATATATATATATATATATATATATATATATATATATATATATATATACTGAAGCACAAATCAACTTATTTCATTGAACTACATATATTATGCACAGGCCTTGATTTTTAGATTTTGTGAATGTGTGTGTGTGTGTGTGTGTGTGTGTGTGTGTGTGTGTGTGTGTGTGTGTGTGTGTGTGTGTGTGTGTGTGTGTGTGTGAGAGAGAGAGAGAGAGAGAGAGAGAGAGAGAGAGAGACTTTATGAAACATATTTTATATAAAATTAGATATATATAAATATAACATATACTGAAGCATAAATTTATTTATTTAATTTAACTACATATATTATGCATAGGCCTTAATTTTTAGATTTTGTGAAATGTGTGTGTGTGTGTGTGTGTGTGTAACATATTAATGATGACCTTTAGTGAATGAAAAGTATCATGTCACTATGAAATATTTGTTCTTAACTCAAAATATTAAAACTAATTTATATTTATAATGATAATCTATATTACATTGTGTATATTATTTAGTTTGGTGAGCTTTAGACTCTTTAAAACCCACCATGTAGTATAATAAATTTGTGTTGGTATTCATTGTGGAACACTCTTAATGCCTTGTAATATAAATCTAGGATATATTGGAGTAGAACATGACTCTCTTAAATATGTGGCAAATAACTGATTAAGTGTATTTTCAAGGATAGGTCTCCTTGGAAAATTGACCATTTTTTTTGAATTATATGAATAGTTTAAGCCTTTTTAGGTTGTTCAATTGATTTTTGTTGTGTGGGAATAATAAGATTTGGTTATAAGGGGTATTCATATGGAATATGATGAAATATGATGACCTCGCTAATAAAAATGTATTTTCAAACATGTGTAATACAAAATGTATGACATGAAGCTAATAAATGCAAGGATGTCCAAATAACATATTAAAGACTCCTGCACTTGGTACTACTATAAACCTAGTGGCAATATGTGATGGATTGACTCGTAGAGGTAATGTGATCTCACTAATAGAACTTTTAACATGTCTATTGAATCCCTTGATTATTATTATTTTAGGAATTTTATCCTTATATATGTATCCAAAATGAGAGAGAAGTGTGATAGTGCACATATATTCACACTTGAACCATTATCAACCATAACACTTTATATAGGTTGATGATCAATGTAAGATCGAATGAACAAAGCATGAAAATTAAAATCATCATCTATTATCTCCTATTATGTAAATCTAATAAGTAGTTTAGATGGTGCTAAAACATGACATGTACTGATAATTCCATTCATAAGATGTGTATTTTTATGAGCATGATAAGAAGCTCATGAAGGATATATATTATATGTGTAATGCACTTCTGATTTTTTTCATTGACTTGTATGCTTAGGGAAAATATTAGTGAATATCTTTATTTTTATTCTCTCACTTGCTTGTGCCTTTGTATTGTTGGTATATATACTCACATCAATGATGTGCTCATCTATAAAATATTGTATATCATATCTCAATATGATGCATATGTTAGTAGTATGTCCTCATGCTCTATGAAAATTACAAAAAACATTTTGATCAAGACCTTTTGGAAGAGGTTTACTCACATCAAATTGTTTAAGGGGAGGGAGAGATATGAGGTGGCATTCAAATAATTTTGTAACACCTTATATGGATCTTATGGAAATTTGGTAAATTGTCTCCTTAGAGGAGAGGATAAAAAAATAAGCTGAGTAGGTTTTGAATATGCATTCATTTTATCTTTGGATCACTCTTATTTTCACTTGGCCTCACCTTATATGGTGAATTACTCATATTATTTGTTATAAACCATAAAATGTAAATCATAAAACCATTTTAAAGCACACTCTTTTAAAATTCTAGGAAATAACTTGGTTAAAAAACTATAGTTGGATGCATAATCCAAAGAAGTTGGGTGAAATTACCTAAAATGTTTCTTAGGGTTGCCTTTTCATCATATAGTATAAACTTAAGTGCCAAAAATCTAGATGGTAAAGGATAGGTTGAAATATGTTGAGCCAATGTAGTATGTAGTATGGTTTTCGAGTCAAGTGTCTTATTAGGTTTTGAAGGACCTTGTTATAAATGTAACACCTTATTTTTTAGAGTTTTAATGTCCTACATAAGGGATTATATGATGGAAATTCATGGTTTATAAGCACAATTGGAGATTTTTCTGTTTATCCCAAGATCTATTATGTACATTTTTCCAATGGCCAATTCTAGTTCAATTTAATGTTTACTTTCTCTTGTCTTTGAAGTATTTGATCTGATCACACTTATCAATGGATAATTCTCAATTGATTAACTCAAACAGTGTCAACAAATTCTATAATTATCATTTTATTATCCTCCTAAAGTCTTCAATATTTCAAGTTATTCCTCATATCAACTTTACCTTTATTTCAATTAGCATTCATAATCAGTCTCTGCTAGACCTTAATTAGCTATTCTTTAAATCATGCATATTCTTTTTATACTGGTCTTAAAAGACTGATGACCTGATCATAAAACATTTTCTCAATGATTTTAAATAATATATTCAATTCCATGGCTAGAATCATCTTTCAATCAATACTCCTTGGCACTTCAATATATATTTGACATTCAGAGATTCATTTATATATGTAACCACACTAGATTACAAGTCAATCCATGCCATATTCTAACTTACACAAAGAGTATATAAAATATGAGGAACACAAAACATACTTCTATAGTGAACTACCGTAAAATGCCATAAAAAGCAGATAAGAGAATTAAGTCGATTACTACTGAGTACGCAACTTGAATTATTCAATCACAATTATGCCTATCAATATTTTTTAGCTATGCTAAATCTATCAACAAGACTCTATTTGAATAAATTCAATGGTGCCATTTTATTCTATAAGTATGATCAATGAGGACCAAGTGACAATGATTATTATTACTGCATGAATCTGTAATTCGTGACCAGTTTCCATGCATTTGATTCTTCTATTACCTAAATCCTCGTAATGGAATTCCCATAAAAAACAAAACCCTCCTTTTTCTCAGGGATTTTAGTGTCTTCAATAAATACTTATTAATGATCTCTATGACAATGTTACTAATAATAAATGAATCCCCTACAACATAAAAATGAATTTCTGAGTGTATAGATCTTGTTAGATCTTGTCAATGGTGCAAATAACTCTTTTTGGATTGTATTGTGGTAATAATCAGCCCATCTATTTTAATCATACTATATCATTCAAAAAATACCAATACATGACTAAGGTAATCTCTTGGAATTTAATATGCTACGCTTACCTCTATTTTCTTGTGTGCAGACCTGAAAGTCGATTCATCTAATATCTTTATCATTGATGAATGGTTGTCGATAGAACTTATCGAGAATACAATTACAATAGCATATAAGATTTGATTACAATCGAACTATCCATAGATTTAGGATTTATATCATAGTCATAAAATCAATCCTTCTTTGACAATTAATTATAAAATAGAATCAAACAAATATCCTTTGGCCTATGCTTACGGCCATACAAGTCTTAATTGGAAACCAAAACTATTTGTAACAAAGTTTCATGAAATTTTAAAGAATGATATTGTCCAATAAAAACTATCATGAAAAGCTGAGAGGATAAATTGAAAATCATTATCTTAGTATTGACTCAACCCAATATAATTTATTCATCCTCCAAACACATACATAAATCTCCAGTGAGAATACCAGTGTATTTCTTGACTGTCTCTTTTGGATTGAATCTATTAAGACTGATTCAAGCTTTGTCACCTGATGATCACCATAAACAATCTGTACCAAACCACTTATACAATTCCAAACTCAAATAATACATCTAAAATCTTGTACTACAAACTGACTGTAGATAACTTTTTATTTTTTGAAACTCTTTTTCATACATGAAAACATCTGTACTAACAAACATTTATAATATATACAATAATGTTTACAAAGATTATATTACATAGGTTTTCTCAAGAATTCCTCTTGAGAATGCTCTTGAACCATGTCTACTAATCCTCTTTGTACCATTCACTTTTTATTCTTGTCTTATGTCTTTACTTAGTACCTATTTTTTTGCTTTGAAACTTATCTCCTTAAGCAACTATGTAAAATTGTTCCTAAACTAACTCCATCTTTTCCTCAACGTAGACTTCTTTCATCAACTTAGTAAAGTCCTACGTTGAAGTCTAGAATATACACAAATGAACTTCTAAAGTACATTTAAATCCTAGATAGAGTCCTTTTTATCTGACTCATGTGACTTCCTAGAGCTTATCAATGATCTTTTACGTGCATTTTGCCTTTACAGTCAAGGCTTGTTGACTTACATAGACTTTTATTTAAAAAATATACATAGGTAAGTCGATGCTCTTGAGTCATTATACATCATGAATATAATGTGTGTTAACCAAAGGTAGTGTAAAGAGTGACCGAGTACGGACTAGTATAGTGATTTATTGAAAACCTTAAGTTGCTCTCATAGTAGATGTTGGTATAAAATTTATATTTAGTGATGTAGATAAAGGTAAGGAATACATAATAGAATAGGTTTTATATTATTGGCCTTCAAAGGCTTTATTTATTTCTTCTCTAATAATTTTTAGAAAGTCATATCGCATATCTCAACTCTTTAAAATATACATTGTTAATTATATTTTATTGGTATCTTTAAATGTATTAACTGATTCTACCTTTTTTCTTATCAATTGAAATCCAAGTACTTTTAACTTGAGTATCACTTAGTCTATCACTTCTTCTAAGAGAGGCATAAAAACTATCTTAGATTGCATAAAATATGAGATATAAACTTGAAATAATGTTGTTAACAAAGAATTTAATAAATTTGAAAACCCAAATACAAAAATTGGAAACATTAAGAAGAAGGAAAGTAACCCTAGAAACATGAATAATTACAATTTTGAAATATTAAATAATAAATGGGTTCACCAATATGTTTTAAGAATTAAAGATTAAGAGTGTGTTAATCTAATTATGATAAATAGTTGAGTAAATTAGAATCCATAAAATATACAATAAATAGACATTGAAACTTAATATGTTTATAAATGTATTACAAGTGGAAAGTACTAAGAAATAGATGGCTTAATTGGAACATGGATCTATAGAAGTGCAACAGTGACTATGAGAATGTGTAAGGTTACTATGAATTAGGAATAGTGCTTTGCGTTATCCTAGGACAAGGCTATGTAATTTGGACTAGGCTAGCCTATGTTATTATCTGTAGGGTGTGATGATATTATTTAGGGTTTTTTACCTCTATCTAAATTATTATGGGTGTGCCTTCACATGTATATCTTATGTTTATATGCAAATATATGTGATTTTTTATGGGATCCACTTATACTTTATTCTTTAGTCGAAACCTTAAATCAATGACAAGGAGGAAAGAATTCTATAAAACGTGAGAAATATGTAAGGGATGAGTAGTAATTGACCTCAACACCCCCTATGTTGAATTATTCTTACATATTAATACTCTGAAGATAGATCAAAAGCCATGTAGTTCTCCCATGTTATAGTGGTGTATGTACAATATTGGTGTAATTTTATATGTTGGTGTAATCCTTGTGTGATTAAGTGATTGAAACAATGACATGTGACCTTCCTATTGTATTCAAACTTAGCTCAGGGATGCTTTGGTTGTATGTAATTAGAACTGGTAAGAATATGTCTTTTTATCTCAACATGTAGTTAGAATATATTTTGAATTTGTAAGTATGGGAGCCTCTTGCCATCTAGTGAAAAATAGTTATAAAATGTGATTATATAGTGGTATTTTTTGGGATTTCATCAAATTGGGTTTGAAATAAATGCATGACAATCCATTGTAATTAATTTTAATTGACAAATCATCCATTAATTGGTGAGAAGATGAATCTGGTAGATTCAGACACTACTCGACCACGAGATTGTTTTGAAGGAGTAGTTTTATATGAGGAATAGAGATAAAGAAAATAGAAGTATGAATCAATAAAAAATTGCTTTTAGGCTACTTGGAATAAGAAATAAAATAATTTTGTATCATTTTTTCCTAAGGATAGAGGATCATCCACATAGAAGTATATGAATAACAGTTTAAAACTATGGAGTTAAGCATAGGTTATGTATGCATAAGGAATGGTCACAATTGCATTGATTTAGCATTAAATGTTAATTTTAGTGTCTACAGGTTGATGCAAACTATATATATGCCAATAACATATATGTTAACATGACTATAATAAGTGTCTAAAACTACTTTGAATGTAGCATTTATATAGGTCTTAAGACTTAGGATATGGTTTAAGGTTTTGAAATTAGAATATTAGGATTTAGAACTTTAATAATTATTATTTTAAATGAAATTTAAAACCTATTTAATGATGTTAAAATTCATTAATATATTTGAAAACGTAAATTTTATGTCATGTACTAAAGGAAATTATGATTCATAGAAGCATCAAAACTAAGATTATATGAGTTCACAAGTTGTGATGAAATGACAAAAATTGTTGAAAAGATAAAAAATACCGATTCCTATGAACAAAATCTTCATTATTTTCAAATGTATTATCTGATATCTTTTTTTTTATGTTGACTGGGAGGTGTCCCCATGTCTGTCCCAATGACTACATCCCTCCTTACCTCAGGCTTACTTTTGTTGCCAAGTTTTGGGGAGAAGAAGAGGTGAGATAGGCGAGCATAGTCCTCTTGGGACCCTCATTGCCACCCAAAAGCCACACGTGGCAGGTAATTCTAGGCAGTGGGAATCAACCTTGGGACCTATATGGGATGAACCCAAAGCCCTTAACTAACTCCACTCCCCGTCTGGGCTAAAATGTAGACAAGAGTATTATCTGATATCTTACTAGATGCATCATTTGCATAAGTCTTATCACTTGCATACTTATCACTATTCAAAGAGGTTGAACACGAAAACTTAACAATATCACACTAAATGAAGTTTATTGAGTTTTCTATATACTTTCTAACTAAACATGTTATGATGTCATCTAAAAATTGTATTAGGAATTTTCAAGTACGATAATCAACAAACAATCAAACTAGTGCAATTAAAAAAAGGCATTATAAATCAAGTTGACCACTGCCTTATGTAATGTTTTGAATTTGGTACAATGGATACTTTTATCTATTTAATTTTTTTAATAAGGTATTAAAATTCATGGTAACAAAGTCACCATATGATTGGAAATGCTTCAAAAGGAAAAAATAACTAAGATTCTCACCCAAAACTTAGTTTTTTTTTTTTGAATTAGGAAGATTTGCATAAAGTAAGAAATAAATCAAATCTCATTCCATCAAGCCTACCAAAAAATATTAAAATTCTCCTAATTTATTTCACTCACACAATAGTCATAACAATGAAACTCTTGCCAACATGGGACTGGACTTGCAAGAGAGCCTTCAGAGTCAGTTGGTTTTGTTTCTTATTCTAATGCTAATCTACCTAAGCTAAGCTAAGTGAATAAATGCAAATCTTTGAGGGGCCATAGTTATATAGATATATAAAATAAAAGTGGCAATACACCATTTAAAAAGTGGGTTGACCCTCTATCTTGATAAACATAGAGCTAACACCATATAATAATGAAAATGAACACAAATTTTAAGAAATAAATTTAAGGGGAAAGATGCACCATGAATGAGAGCATGGGGTACCAACAACAAGACAATATCCAAGGGATTGACAAAAAAGAGTTACAATAGATTAATTGTAAAAAAAAATGCACAAATGCACTACTTCAAAAAAGGGGCTTGGGATATTCTTCAACAATAGATAGCAGAGGATAGATACTACACACATTAGGGGCTTGGGATAAATTCCAAAGGATCAACTTCCTTGATTAAATGAGAAAAATATAATATCTAGAAGAGAAGAGGAGGAAGGAGAAATCAAAGTTTACCCAGATGAAAACCATTACTTGCATGTCTCATTTTTTAGTATCTTGGCTCAAAAGTCATTTTGTTTTACCGAAAGAGTTGTAGTCTGATTGGTGAGGATGATGGTTGTTTGATTTCATCCACTAGGATACAAATCCATCTAAGTACTTAACGTATAAAATCAATTGATTAAGGTTAGGATTGTGTCTTTAGTGACTTTGATGGCGTAGATGCCCCTTACTCCTAACTACTTAGCCGAACGAACTCATTGATTTAGATGTACACTTACTCATCATTATAATTCGCTATATGTTTATTTCCGATTTTTAGATCATAACCTTTTAAACTTGTATTTTAGATAAAATAGTATGACGCGATTAGATCATCCTGCACCTTACTATTTTATATCACTAGTGCTTTAATGAGTTCTTCTACCCCTCTCGATCTCAACTTATTTTTGAAAGAAGTGGATTGATGGTCCTTTCCTCGTAATTGATCCATAGCGAGTTTTACAGAATAACTATTTACTTCATTAATTTATTACAAGTCAAATATTGTTCTTGTCAATTAAGATTGACTTGGATTAGAGAGAGATTAAAAATCACATTGCATTATGCTGCATCTTGAAGACGATCTCCAATTTCAGCATTAAGAGATTTAAATTCGTGAATAGCTTCTCATTGTTGTCTGACTCTCTCTTTATTTTCTTTTATATTAATAAAAAGTTTTGAGATCCCTGTTGGAAGCCTTGATTTGATGGCGTGAGATGATTTTCCTTGCTAGCGTCATCACTTTTATTCAAAATGGTTAACGCCATTAATATTTAATAGATTTAACGACCTGAGATCATCCTAAAAACTTTAAAATCAGATAGAATAATATCCAACAGATAGAATAATATCCAACAGCCTAAGATCCCCTACGGAAAGCTTTATAGATCGCAGGGTTGGAGATTACTGTCATAAAGATGATCTAAAAGTAGAAAGGGTTTATCATGACTGAAATCATCAACTTTATTAAAAATCACTCACATCATCAGATATGAGAAGATAAAATGGCCTAAGATTCCTTCTCATCTTTAAGACAACTCACATCATCGATCTTAAGCAGATCAGATGATTTCAGATCCCTGCTACAGAGCTACTATTTAAACTTCAAGCAAAGTATCCTTGAGCTTTGAAAATTTATCTTTAAAATGGTTAAAGAAAAATAGCAAAGGAAAATATCAACACAAGATTATTATCTCATGATCATGCAAGATCTGATGGAATTGAACTAGATATAGTATGAGCTCATTGATATTTCTAAATTTCTTTAGCAACATCTAAGACTCTTTACTTTTTTAGAATCTTGAGACATTTCTGGAAGTTAAATTTATTGTAGAGATAGCTCAAAATATGTCACACCAAGGGCATATTTTATTCAATAGCTAGATTGTGTTTATATTTTATATTATATCTAATTTGACTTAGGTTTCTTAGAACCTTATCTTGTCGTGCCTAGTGTTATCCACATTTCCTTGGATGCTTCCTTTTATCTCATGTCTAGACCCTGCTATTGTTTTTATAGAACTAATTTTTCTAGGTTGAACTTATTTTCTTCTCCTTTACTAGCCCTAGCTCCTTGTGCATTATTGCAAACCTAGTATGTATGTCATATATGTTTCTATCTCTTACCAGCTTAGGATATTAAATCTTAGTCCACTACTTTGAGAATCGAAATTATGAGTTCTAAAACCATTGATTTTGTATAAATTATTTTGGTTATTACTCATTTTTATTTGAATAAAAATAGATCCAATTGTTAATGAGGTTAATGTTTACTCTGTTGTTATAAATGTGGATGATATTGTGAATAAAAGTGATTTTAAATTTAATTTTATAAATAATACAAATGATGTGAATGATACTTTTGTAAGTGAATTTTAAAATTTTGATATTCTTTTTGTAAAAAAAGATAGGATTGAAAGGCTTAAGTTTTTTATAAAACATGTGCCAAACCATCCTAATGAAATAGAGTACATGTTACATGTGTTAAAATATACTCAAAAAATACGACTATTCTAAAGAGTCTCTTATATTTAATATTATTTTTGTGTCTTGATGTCTTATATGTATTCTAATATTACTCCTCTGTATTTCTTCTTCTTATGTTGTTATCTCCTTCTCAAAAGGGTTTTAATGATTCTTTTGTTGCTCCTCAAGTTATTCAACTTTCTCAACATGTTCTCCAACCTTCCACTCTTATCCGCAATGTTTTTCAAGTTCCTAATTTTTCCATTCCTACTTATACCATTACTTCATCTTTCCAAACCCTAAAGTTTCTCTCCTTCAACAAGCCATTTAAACCATACAACAAAAAAAATGAACTCTCTCTCAAGGGTATCAAAATCTAAGTCATACAACATGTTACATGGTATATTATTCAACCCTTTGGATTTATATGTCCTCACGTATCCTTTTCCTATCATCTATATGGCTCCTAATTTTGAATTGGTCAAGGGTAAAGGATATCCTTCTCAACACATCAAATCTTTTATGCTTCATGTCTCAACTTTGTGCATAATGATTAATTGTTGACAAAACTATTACATATACTATTTAATAATTATAATCATGATTGGTTTTATGATTTTCAATCTAGATCCACACACTCTTTCAATATTTTGGCCTATGATTTGTTAATTCACATTTCAATCAACATTAGCATGAAGTTATGTTTTCATAGCTTTCCTAACTTAAATAAGAACCTACTGAGAATGATAGTGAGTGTATGCTTAGATTCAAAACCACGGTTATAAATATGAATCACCAAATAGGTGATAGTGAATTAAAAAGTATATTATCTCAAATTTTACTCCAACCTGTTAAAGAAAATGTGGTATTCAACTCCTTGCCAATCTTTCAATGAGTTTTGTCATGTTGTTAAAAACTATGAGATCAATTTTTAAGAGACTAACATGATTAACTATGGGATATATTCCCCTTCCTATTATGGGTAAATTCCAAGGTAAATCAACATTCAAGTCTAGGTATAATGAAAATAATTTACAACCTTATAATGAGGTTAAAGATGTAGAAAATGTGGAAGACCAAGCATTTGACTAGCTAGTCCTATCACAATAAAAAGAACAAATAAAATTTACGTGATTAACTAAAAGTCCTAAAAATGGTCTTAAACAATGTTTGGATTGCAATATGATTGATTTATCTCCTTAGTGAGATATTGAACCATCAAAGGTGTTGCCTAAGAACCATGATGCTAAGACATATTGAGATTATCATATAATAACTAACCATCATACAAACAAGTGCAATAATTTCAAGAAAAATATCCAAGAAATCATTTAAAAAAATCCAAACTAAAAACCAAAACATTAGTTTGAATAAGTAAGTTTCACAACGAAATCATCCTTAAACATATTTACCAATCCTCCTCCCACGAATACTACTTAATCCAAAAACCAAGATGATTTTCTTATGATAACTCAAAATCAACCATAACAAGCTTATAACACTATTTTATTGATGGATTTAATGGTGTGGTTAATTACATTCATAAAGAACCTCGTTTAATTATATTCCATGATCACGAAATTCCAAAGGATAACTCTAAAAATAGACCAATCTTAATTAAAGATTTCAGAGATGCACATTCAAGGTTTAAAAAATTATGGGTGATAATGAATGTGTAAAATGAAATTAATCACTAATATTAGATATACTCATTGATATTTATCTTTTACAATCAAAATTATTAAAGAGAATGATGGAATTATTAGGACACGATTCGAGAGAAATACCTTAACTTTCATCATAGATCTTAAGACTATATTAGTTGTGCTTCATGCATTACAAGATAATGAAACAAATGACATATTTATTAGATGGCCATGGCTTAACCAAATGAAATAAATATCATTAACATTACATCAATGCTAAAAATATTGATTGATAATAATGTAATTAATATCTAAGACACTACCTATGAGCCTCCCACACAAGTTCAACATGAGGTATTACCTAAAGCACTACCAAAAATGTCTTTCATACGAATTCAAACAAGTGCACCTAAAGTCTAATTACTACTCATATACATACCAAGGTAATATTATCACATCATCTTGTGCATATTCAAGATAAAAACACATATGAAATATCAAATTAGACAACATACAATTCAGATCCCTGTAAGTGACAATTTAGAAGAGGATTCTATTCTATTATTTTAATGAATATATCTTTTTGAATAAATTTTCAAGTAAGTATATAGTAAAAATGATAAGTGATAGATACTTGAGCATTGTCCCCCTGAATTACCTGAATTTAAAATGAGATTTTTTAAATGTATATAGAATTAGGCATAATTTGTATCCCTAAACATTTTTTTCAAATTTGGATGAATAGAATATCAACTACATTGATAAACTAAAACGTGTATTTGTGGAATATAAATATATATTTATAAATTAATAAATAATAAACCCTTAAAGCATTAAAATATTAAAAAATAAATATATTTATAAATATGAAAAATGCTCAAAATCATATTCATATTTTCATGAAATACCTCGATGAAATTCATAGTGTCTATCATCGTCGAAGTTAGATTTTTTCATTTTAAATATACAACATGAATTCAACTATGTGTGTATGTTCAAGCATTTGACTCAGGAATCCAAGCCATTTATGAGCCAAGAGGCATGTGTTTTAAGCTTAATAGGACAAAATCATGTGTGTTATAGTTTTATATTGACTTCATGTACATATGGGAATAAAATCTAGTTTTGCCTAAATTTTCAAAGTGGGGAGCTTCATGTTCATGTAAAATGAGGGAATTTAGTTGTATTTTGTGTTCATAGTCCATGATTAGATATAATTTTAGTGATAAATGCCACAAATATTTGCACCATTGGAAAAATGGTTGATTTGAGAGGAAGTAGACATAAATGATTTTTTATTTACATTGTTTCATTTTGATAGATTGTTAATAAAGTGAATTTGATCATTTAACTACTAATTGTCATTTTATGGTGATCAAAGGTTATTTTAACTATTTTGATGTAACTAAACCTCAATTGGGTACCATTGAATAAATTAATGTCTATTTAGGGTGAATTGGCAATATTTGAGCACCATTCATCAGTTTTATGTGATTGAATGTCATTATTTATACAGATAAGATCAAAATATGGATTGAGAAAATGTTATTTGATATATTAAAAGGGAATTTCACATATATGATCACCATTGAAGGCATTATTTATCAATATAATGTGATTTGGGGCTACATTGGTCCTGTTTCTTCATTGTTTGAACCAATTAATTGATTAGTTCAATCATGGATGAAATTTGGGTCAATTTAATCCCTATTAACCTAGTTACAACTATATGATGTGATTTAGGGATTAATTGGCCTAAATAAAATTATTGATTGAGCTAATTTATCAATTATTTTTATTAAGGAAGTAATTTAGGCCAATTTGAGCCATGTGAACCTTATTATAAATATAGAATTTGATTGGGTTTCAATTGGCCCTAATTTATTCACTAATTGAAATAATTAGTTGAGAAACTAAATCATTATAATTTGGGGTAATTTGAGCCTCATAAACCTAATTGTGAATATCCTCAATATGATTTACAAATTAATTGGTCCCAACTGCATTATTGGTTGGACTAACTCATTGATTGATTCAATCAATGATGTAATTTGGTCAAATTTGAGCCTATGAACCTAATTAAAATTATATGATGTGATTTATGGATCCACTGACAATAATTTCATCACTAATTGGACCAATTAATCGATTAGTTCAACCAAAAATGCAATATGGGCTATATTGGTCCCTTTGATCCTAATTGAGACCATACAATTTGATTTAGGGTTAAATTAGCCATAATTTTTTCATAGATTGAACCAATTAGTGTATTGGTTAAGGGATGTAATTTTGACCACTTCGAGCCTTGTGAACCTAATTATGACTCTACGATGTGAGTTAGGGTTTTGACACTAATTTCATCAATGATTATATGATTACTTCAATCAGGGGTGTAATTTGGGTTTATTTAAGCCCCTTAAACCTAATTATGACTATATGATGTGATATATGGCTCAATTGGACCTAATTTCATCAATGATTGAAACAATAGGTCAAATAGTTTATTTATGGGCATAATTTGGTCCAAATTGAGCCTATTGAACCTAATTGTGACTATATAGTGTGTTTTCAGGTGTAATGTCCCTTAATTTCATTAGTGATTGAACAAATTAGTCAATTTATTCAATCACAGATGAAATTGGGTTAGTTTGAGCCTCATGTACCTTAATTCAAATATATAATGTGATTTGGGGTAAATTGACCCAAATCTCATCAAAAATTGAACAATATATGTATTTGGTCCTATTTGAGCCTCGTGAACCTAATTATTGTTATAAATCAAAGCTTCACAACCAAAGCTTTGATACCAGCTATTAGAAATAAAGATCCTAAAGTGAAATTAAATGAATGTGGAAAACAAGCTACAAAAAACATAAGACAAAGAGGGAACACATTACAAATAGATTATGTGGAAACCTTGCAATGTGTAAGGAAAAATGATGGGAAAAATGGTAGCTTCCAGACTTTATTTATTCAACATTAACTCTCTTCTACAATTGCTGATCCATCAAATCTGTCAATGCTAACAAACCAAGCACTCAATTCTTCCACCTGAAGCATTCAGCTTATGAACCAAGCCTTAACTAGCCTACAAGATCCAGCCTCCAAGCATGCAAGCACAAACTTGCATGGATCCACTAACTAGATGAAAAATACAATGAGAGAGATTCATGCTTTATAGCATTTACAACATATAAGAGAGAGAGGAGAGAGAATGAATAGTGACACCCAAAAAATTCACCACACTTGGTATGTCATGTGATATCCATAGTGTTCATGTTGTCATCATGTGTAAAACTATTCAAGGCATCTTTACTTTAGACAAGAACATGTGCCACCTCCATGTGGTTCCAAAACCATTATCTCCTACACATATATGAGGTCAATATGCTATAGTATATTTCTTGTCTCCATTCTCCATATGATCACATGAGTCCAAAAGATGTTTTCAATCACCTTTTGACTATCTCCACACATGGGAATCTTGGACACATATATGAATACTCCCCACACCAACCTTTTTATCTTTTGAACCATGTGACAAAATCCATGTGACTACCAAGGACAAACCCATGTGCCCTGGTGGTTTTATATGCCCCACTCCCATCAAATCAACCTTATCACTCATGAGATACCCTCCATGGACCCCTGCCACATCACCAATCAACCACATCACCCATAATCCACATCACTAACCATCCACATCACCAGCAAACTACATAATTATGAATAGTGACCATGAATAGTTCCTATGAATAGTGACTTCACATCCTAACAATTATAATTATACAATGTGATTTAAGGCTCAATTGGTCTTAATTGCATCACTATTTGAGTCCATTATTTGATTGGTTAATTGAGGGGTATAATTTGGGCCAATTGGGGCCCCTTGAACCCAATTTTTATTATAATCCATGTGATTTGGGGCTAATTGAGCCTTGTAAACTGAGTTGTGACTGTAAAATATGATAAGTTTAGATAAATTTGAACACCATTTGTCATTTTTTGAGAAAATGTAAAATTCTCAATAAATTTCATTAATCATGTAGACCCATTAGTCATATATAAACCTAAAAATAGGGGTTAAATTAAAAATACATATAGGAACATGTACACATTATATCTTGTATGCATTATACCTCTTACACATTTTTTTAATATGATTAAAACATAAATTCTAATATCATTATCATATTTTTAGTATAATATTGTCCTTACCATGTTTTGATCTACATAATCAAAATATGTCAACTTTGTCAATCTCATTATAGTATTTTTTATTAATTAGACATCATTAGTTATGGATTTAGTTGTAATCCCAATAGAAAAATGAACTGAAAAATTCTAGAGTAATTAAAAATAAAGAGAGAAAAATAAAAGCAGTGAATGTGAAGACTTCGTGTAGGTCAAAGTATGTCATTTATCACTAATGAATTGATTGTTGCAATAAATCCTACATTATCTAATATCATAAATGATGATGAATGTTCACTTGAAATTCTATTTTTAATTTTTGATGTCATACCAAATTATAATGCAAGTCCACATTCAAATTATTAATATTTTCATTACAGTGATAATGAAAATATGCTTGATTATTTACCCCCTGAAACATTAAACAAAGAAACCAACAATGAAGAAAAATGTATGGAAACACTTAATGGATAGAGTAATACTAAATAGAATTTTATGGAAAAAATGAATGGAGAAATTAATAATGAATAAAATGACATGGAAACATCAAATGAAAAAAAATAACAATAAGAATACCTCTTAGATTTTGCATAGCATACCCATGTACTTAATTTAAAATGATGAAAAAGTTTTGAGACCAAAAATGTCTCAATGGCATTTTTTAAAAAAGATTAATAAAATTTGGGGAAATTACTTTAAAAAATTAAGTCCTACTTGGAGATGTCAATTTTTTGTTGCAATGATGACATTTCTTATTGAGACCTTCTATGAACACCATAAGATTAAGAATGTCAAAATTCCAATACACTAGGATGTATTTCATCATGTACATTATAATTTTCATACTAATAATATTTTTCATGAGTGTGGGATGGATGTTCCACTAAAATCAACAAGATATTTTTTTCCAAACTTTTTTGTTGAAGATGAGATGGACACTTTTTTATAAGAATGCATGTTTGGATGGAACATGCAATGTTTATGGTGGATTTATAAAATTTGAACAAATATATCCATTTGGAGAGTACACATATGAATTGGATAAGAACTATTTATTCTTTAAAAAATAAAAATATATGGAATATCTATTAAAAGATGGAAAGGAATATAAAAGGTGTCAGTTTGCTACAAAATAAATACATGTTTTAAAAATTATGGCTAGATTTGGGGAGAAATGAACTGATATTAGTATGCAAGGTACACACACACACAACTCGATGGTTGGATTAAAAATTAAGGTTATGCAAGGATACATTACCAATTAGAACTATTATTTTAGTATTTAATTCACATAGAATGGCACTGAAACCACAAAATGAGTTTCAATCAGATGATAAAACTCATTACAAGTTAATTTTACGTATATAATTTCCATGCATGTAGTTGATAATACAAAGTAAGATCAAAATATATTAAGGGAGTATAATTTATACATTAGTGACAATTTATCACATTATAAAATTTATGTGTAATGTTTTTTATATGTCCTTAGACAATTTATTTGAAAGAAACATTACTTTCAATCAACATTATATTTGGTCAGAAAATTGCACATCACAACTTAAGAATGCACAGATGTCATATTAGTTGAGAAAGATGCATGCAAATACTGATATATAGAAAATTTTGAGTTACATTAAGGGTGGCCATGGAAAATGGGAGCATGATGGTGTGGTAAAATGTGTGAAAAGAGCCATTTCAATAGAGGAGTTGAAGTTCCAAGATGGTGCTAATTTTATATATACAAAAAACATCATTAAATGGTGTAATGAGGCAATGGCTTATAGTGCTTTAAAAAAAATACTATTCATAGATATTTATCATGGATGGAGGAATAAAAATTGTCAAGCTATGAATATTATATGATAGTAATAAGATTGGGTATTCCACTCATATTTTAGCTCAAACATAGGTTATTGGACACTTCATATGAGGCATAAGGCATTTCATTTGTTATAAATGTGTGGAGTTTATGTTAGGGTGTGGAGCTAAAAGCTTCACCAAGGAGCATACTAAAACAGGTTCGGGTCTACACAGACGTCGGCGTCGGTCAAGAGCGACCGACGTCGGTCAGTAGCAGTTGCAGAGGCGCCAACGTCGGCAATAGGGTCGGCCGACAATGGTCACAGGCGAATAGGCAAGAACCGATGTCGGTTACCTGTGTGTCCAGAAAGCTATTTCCGTGGACAGCAGCGAGTGTTTGCATGATAAGTTTGAGTTGTGGACTCAAGCTTGCGTCTCTATTATTAGAAATATTATTTTTAGAGCCCTTGTTGAAGAGGCTTAACTGTTTGTTGTAAGAGCATGCTCAAGTTTCCTATTTCTATATGTAGGAAAGATCTTCTTAGCTTAGAATTGTAGAAGTGTAGAACTATATGAGTAGAACATTGTGAATGTTTGAAGGACTGTACAGAGTTGCATCAATCCAGGTTGTTGGATTTGAGTGTACTTGAGAGAGAGCTTTTGAGGAATAGAGATCTAGTGAGAGATCTTGTGTGCATCTGAGAGAGGTGTGGAAGAACGAAGTTTCTTCAATTGTATTCCTATTGTAAAGAGTTTCAATATAAGTTTTCAGGGTATTTTCTTGTATATCTTGTTCTGTGCTATTTATCATTTCAGTTACTTATCTATCTGATTTATTTTCGCGTTTATTGCTTTCACAAGTGTAATCTATTTTTGGTTTGATCCCCCAACAAGTGGTATCAGAGCCTTGGTTACAGGTTTCAGGTTACAGATTACAGGTTGCTCACAGGAGTTTTTGTAGGGATTTCTGTTTGAGTGGGAGAAGCAATGGCAGAAGAAAGTAAGTTGAGAATGGAAAATTTTAATGGCAAGAACTACCAACATTGGAGAATGTAGATAGAGGACTATCTGTATCAGAAAGATCTCTACTTACCGTTAGGTGGGATAGCAAAGAAGCCCAAGGACATGGAGGATGAAGAACGGGAAGTTTTTGACAAAAAGGCTCTTGGGTCTATAAGACTGAGTCTGGCCTCCACTGTGATATCTAATTTGTCACAGGCAAAAACAACGGTAGAGTTGATGACTACGTTAGCAAATATGTATGAAAAACCCTCAGCTTCAAATAAGGTATATCTTATGAAGCAGTTATTTAATTTGCATATGAATGAAGGTGGATCTGTTTCTACTCATCTGAATGATTTCAATGGAATTGTTAATCAGTTAAGTTCTGTCAATATTGTATTTGAAGATGAAATAAAAGCTCTTTTAATATTATGTTCTTTGCCTGAAAGCTGGCATGGCTTAGTAATGGCAGTTTCTAATACTGCATCTACATCAAATATTTTGAAAGTAGAGGATGTTGTTAGTGTTATCTTGAATGAGGAAATACGCAGGAAAAGCACAGAAGAGACATCTAGGAACGCTTTAAATTTTGAGAGCAGGGGAAGGCAAAAAGAAAAGAGCAAGAGGAGATCAAGATCTAAGTCTAAGGTGAGAGGAAGATCCAAATCTAGGAATGGCAGGAAGCCACAATGCTGGAATTGTGGAAAGATGGGGCACATAAGCAGAGATTGTTGGTCAAAGCCTAAGGAGGACAACCAACACGAAGGAAAGGAAGAAGCCAAGATTGCAGGTATTGCACAGGATGCTTTAATTTTCTCTTTGCATAATAACATAGAATCTTGGGTATTAGATTCTGGTGCATCTTTCCATGCTACCCCTAACAGAGAATATTTCAGTGACTATATCCATGGAGATTTTGGAATAGTGTACTTAGGGGATGATGAGCCTTGTAAGATTACTGGCAAAGGTAAAGTGCAGCTAAAGATGCAGAATGGCAACACATGGGTGTTGAGAGAAGTGATGCATGTTCCTAGTTTGAAGAGAAATTTGATTTCTGCAGGTAAGCTAGGTGATGAGGGTTGTACAGTAACTCTCACAGCAGATTCTTGGAAGGTGACCAAGGGTGCACTCGTTATGGCCAGAGGTAAGAGAGAAGGTACTCTCTATTTGTGTAATTGTGTTACTAACAAATCTCCTTCAGTTTTATCTACTTTAGATGTGGATTATAAATTGTGGCACTCAAGGCTTGGCCACATGAGTGAGAAGGGGATGTCAATTCTTAAGTCTAAAGGTATGCTTTTAGATTTGAAAAGTATGGATCTAGAGTTTTGTGAGCATTGTGTATTTGGAAAATAGAAAAGGGTTAGTTTTCTCAAGACTGGGTCTACTAAGAAAAGGCAGAAGTTGCAGCTTGTTCACACAGACGTGTGGGGACCGGCTCAGGTAGCCTCTATTGGCGGATCACGGTACTATGTTACATTCATAGATGACGCCACAAGAAAGGTATGGATCTACTGTATTAAAAAGAAATCTGATGTCTTTGAGACTTTTAAGTTTTGGAAGGCTATGGTTGAGAATGAAACAGGCAGAAAATTAAAGTGCCTGAGATCTGATAATGGCGGTGAGTTTTGCAGTCTTAAGTTCAAATTGTATTGTTATACACACGGAATTCGTAGGCAAAGGACGGTTCCAAGGACACCTCAGCAGAATGGTATTGCTGAAAGGATGAACAGAACTTTCATGGTGCGTGCAAGATGTATGAGATTGCATGCAGGGTTGTCCTTAGAGTTTTGGGCAGAAGCAGTTGACACCGCAGTGTACCTGATTAACAGAGGACCCTCTATAGCTCTGGATGGTGGGATTCCAGAAGAGGCATGGACAGGTAAAAAGGTAGATCTCTCATATCTCAAAGTTTTTGGTAGTGAAGCCTTTGTGCACATAGATAAGGAAAATAGAAAGAAGCTTGATGCTAAGTCTATAAGGTGCACGTTTATAGGCTATGGCTCAGATGATTTTGGTTTTAGATTTTGGAATCTAGGAACTAACAAGGTAATCAGGAGTCGTGATGTTGTTTTTAATGAAAGAGTGATGTACAGTGATCAGATAAGGAAGCTAGATCAATCTGGGTAGAGCAATAGTGAATTGGATGAAGTTATGGTCCAAAATGAGCTCGCAGGAAAAAGAAATAATCACTTGCAGGAAAACACAGAGACCGACGTCGACAGGGTAGGAACCGGCGTCGGCAGTTTAGAAACCGATGTCGGTCATACAGAGACCGACGTCGGCAGACCAGGCACCGAGGTCGGTCAGGCAGAACCGACGTCGGCTAGTGACAAGTCTATAGGTGGCCAAGGTCGGTCACTGTCAGAAAATTTGGGTGGACAGATTGTTGAAAACAAGTCCAAGACACCCACCAGGAGGTCTAAAAGGGTAAGTAAGCCTCTAATTAGATATTCTCCTTCCTTATATTATTTATTGCTAACTGATGGTGGAGAACCAGAGAGTTTTGAAGAAGCATTACAGGTGGAGTCCAGGAGTAAGTGGGAGCGTGGCATGGTTGAGGAGATGGAGTCCTTAAGAGAGAACCAAACATGGGATTTGGTTGAATTGCCAGCTGGTAAGAGAACACTGAAGAACAGATGGACCTACAGGTTGAAGGAAAGTGAGGATGGACAGATACGATATAAGGCCAGATTAGTGGTAAAAGGATTTGCACAAAAGCCAGGTATTGACTTTGGTGAATTTTTTCTCCAGTTGTTAAAATGACTTCAATAAGGGTTGTATTGTCTTTGGTTGCTTTTGAGGATTTGCATCTCGAGCAGCTAGATGTTAAGATAGCGTTTCTTCATGGAGATTTGGATGAGAAAATATACATGGAACAGCCAGAAGGATTTGAGGTCAAGGGTAAGGAGAAGTTTGTGTGCAGGTTGAAGAAAAGCTTGTATGGCCTCAAGCAAGCTCCAAGGCAATGGTACTTGAAATTTGACAGGTTTATGACTGAGCATGGCTACAGTAGGTGTCAATCAGACCATTGTGTGTATTTCAAGAGATTTGATAACGGTAGATATATTATTCTATTGTTGTATGTAGATGACATGCTGGTTGCAAGGTCTCACATGCAGGATATCTCAGAGCTTAAGGAGAAGTTAGCTCAAACGTTTGCTATGAAGGATTTGGGAGCAGTGAAGAAGATCCTTGGCATGAGCATTAGGAGAGACAGGAAAAATCACAGGTTGATATTGTCTCAAGAAGATTATGTGAACAAGGTGTTGGAGAGGTTTAATATGCAGGATGCAAAACCGGTAAGTACACCTATGGCTGGACATTTTAAGTTAAGTAAAGAACAATGTCCCAATTCACATGATGAGGTAGAGTACATGAGTAAGGTTCCATATTCTTCCGCAGTAGGGAGTTTGATGTATGCAATGGTGTGTACTAGACTAGATATTGCCCAAGCAGTGGGAGTAGTAAGTAAGTATATGGCCAATCCAGGTAAAGAACATTGGAAGGCAGTTCAATGGATCCTTAGATATCTGAAAGGAACCAGCAATAGGCACTTATGCTATGGAGGTTCAGATACTTCTCTACATGGTTATGTAGATTCAGATATGGTAGGGGATTTGGATGGCAGAAGAAGCACCACAAGTTATGTTTTTACTGTAGGTGGAACGGCGGTTAGCTAGATATCTAAGTTGCAGAAGGTTGTTGCCTTGTCAACTACAGAAGCAGAGTATATTGCAGCTACAGAAGCTAGCAAGGAGATGATATGGATGACACGGTTCATGAAAGAGCTTGGAAGGGAGCATGGGAGTTGCAGATTGTATAGTGACAGTCAGAGTGCAATCCATTTAGCTAAGAACTCAGCTTTTCACTCAAGAACCAAGCACATACAGCTAAGGTACCACTTCATACGGCAGGTATTGGAAGATGGTGAGTTGAAGCTGGAGAAGATCCATACAGACAAGAATCCTGCTGATATGCTAACAAAGTCGGTTACTAAGGAGAAGTTGAACTTGCATTCAACTTCTATTGGTCTTCATGATTGAGTTGAAGATGGAGGAGCTAGAAGATGTTGCTGTACAGGTTGGTGCAGTTGGTTTATCTCCAAGTGGGAGATTGTTAGGGTGTGGAGCTAAAAGCTTCACCAAGGAGCATACTAAAACAAGTTTGGGTCTACACAGATGCCGGCGTCGGTCAGGAGCGACCGACGTCGGTCAGTAGCAATTGCAGAGGCGCCGACGTCGGCAATAGGGTCGGTCAACGATGATCACAGGCGAACAGGCAGGAATCGACGTCGGTTACCTGCGTGTCCAGAAAGCTATTTCCGTGGACAGCAGCGAGTGTTTGCATGATAAGTTTGAGTTGTGGACTCAAGCTTGCATCTCTATTATTAGCAATATTATTTTTAGAGCCCTTGTTGAAGAGGCTTAACTGTTTGTTGTAAGAGCATGCTCAAGTTTCCTATTTCTATATGTAGGAAAGATCTTCTTAGCTTAGAATTGTAGAAGTGTAGAACTGTATGAGTAGAACATTGTGAATGTTTGAAGGACAGTACAGAGTTGCATCAATCCAGGTTGTTGGATTTGAGTGTACTTGAGAGAGAGCTCTTGAGGAATAGAGATCTAGTGAGAGATCTTGTGTGCATCTGAGAGAGGTGTGGAAGAACGAAGTTTCTTCAATTGTATTCCTATTGTAAAGAGTTTCAATACAAGTTTTCAGGGTGTTTTCTTGTATATCTTGTTCTGTGCTATTTATCATTTCAGTTACTTATCTATCTGATTTATTTCCACGTTTATTGCTTTCACAAGTGTAATCTATTGTTGGTTTGATCCCCCAACAGTTTATTTGGAATGTGTGCGAATCAAAAGAGTGGATGGATGAATGGAATTTTAGACCTCCAATTCTAATTGACACATAAAATTTTAGAAACACTAAAAATTAGATAAATGACATTATCAAATGACTTTTATTATGTATATGATCTAGTGCAACCAAGTATGAGATAAATTTTTATATTTTAATTATTAATGTATTCAAGAATCATGTACCATTTTATATAGATATAGACATCATTGTTTATTTATTTTTTAATGAAATATATCTATATATTAACTTAACAAAAGATACAAATAATTCACAAAACAATATAGGCAGTATGAGAGCACGCCATGTCACACTAGGCAAAGCCTAGGAACAAAAGCAAAAGCACCACTAAAAACTAGGCAAAGCCTAGGAATAAGTCATAAAGCCATAATAAAAGATAAATTTAAGCAAAAAGATCAAGGCCAGAAGGTGGAGGATCCATATCATCAAGACCCCAACTTGAGCTTAGCAAGTCATTGCCATTTAGAATAGGCTCCCAGCTAATATCTTGAGTGATATCCATGTCATATTTTTCTTCCTATGTTTGAGTGGGTGAAATGGACATATAAAACTTGGGAAGCTTATCCAGCACATTTGATCAACCTCTAGGTGGTACCCCCAAGCATTCGAGTGAAAAAGAGGAGGAGGAAAATCCCATCCATCTTTCCCAACTAGGGAAGGAGGTAGTAGTTACTAGCCTCTCTACTACTCAGGAGGGGTCATGCACTGGTATGTAGTGCCACTATGAGAGTAGCATTAGGAATGACTACGAAAATGCCCACTATGAGGTGATAAATAAATTTTATCCTCTAGTCTGGGATCCTAGGTGGAGATAGTAGAACTTGAGCCATTCACAAGGAGCATCTCCCTAGTGAGAGAGGAGATCTTGAAGGTGACCAAGCTCCATAGCCACTGTATTAGCTTGAACTTGAATCTACAAAAGAACATTAGAGATGATAGAGGAATTGATAAAATAGAGACATTACAATCAATAGAATTATTACATAATTATTTATTTATTTACAAATCTAGAAGACAATTTCCACTCTCAGAGTATGCCAAACTTGTGTGATTTGAAGGGCATTGTAGGTTTATCTCCAAGATGAATGTATACACCAAGCACAATGAGAAAGTTTGGGATCCAAAAAATCCCCCTAGATAATGTTGAAGTAGAAGCTCCACATAGAAATAAATGAATGCATCCCCCAATGGGCATTAATATTATCCACCATGGGTAAATGGGGGGTGAGCCATCCATAGCCAAGCCGAGGAGTCTAATTATGAAAGAGGGGATCCACATTCCACTTCCAATATTTCCACCATGGATGAGTGGAGTCGACATGTATTTTATGGATCATGGAGGGTGACATGACATTAAGAACCTCCTACTAGGATTCTTGGTCTGTATGTGCTAGCCAAAATTTGGTTTTCACCTCTTCCCAAGATAGCCAAGAGTGAGATCACTTGTATTAGATATCCTGGATATTATGAATTCCCCTTCAAAAAAACATGAGAGCATTGATCCAAGGGATCTTTGCTAGGGGCACTTCATTGATATTAAAAATAGGAGACCACCATATTGAGTGGGTGTTAATAAATAACCCATTACGAAATCCTAAACCATTCAAGAGGATCCATGGTTTAATCTATTCCCATGCCTTCTAGATATTTTTAGCCACAAAGGTCCTTGTGATTTGGATGGGAGACATAATGAAAATAAAATTGGGGAAGCCAAGTCCACTCCAAGCTTTCTTTCCTTTAGGCAAGCCTGAGGAGATGTAGTGTCTGAACAATACCTTCCAAGTTTCTTATCCTTCAATGGCCCATATAATCCATTTGGCACATAAGGTAGTTCTTTGCTAGGCTATGTCAATGAGCCCCATTCCTCTGGCATTTCATGTGAGGCAAAAATATTCCCAGGCCACCCTATGGAATCATTTACCATGGGGGGAATTATCCCAAAGGAAATCTTTGAGTAATTTTTTCAAATTTTGGTAATATTTATTAGAAGGCACCCAACATGAAGAATAGTTCACATGGGTGGTGGAAATAATTTTTGAGTAGATTTTAATTTTTATTTCTAATGAAAGAGACTTGGTCACCCAATATTCTAGCTTCTTAGAAACTCTATCAACAACATATTTCCATAAAAAAGGTGGAAAAGCATTAAAAGAAAAGGAGATGCCAATAAATTTGAAGATTTAATCATGTTGGATTCACTTCCAATCACATTTAACATCCGAAACTAGTGGAGGGAGGTAAGATTGCTTATAGCAATAAGTTTTCTACCATTTGATGCTAGAGCCAGAGGCCAAGCAGAAGGTGTTGAGACACTGCAAGGCATTATCCACATTGGACTCATCCTCAATGAGCATAAATAAGGAGTCATCCACAAAGTGACCATTAAACAATTACATATCTTATTTTGGGTTCATGATGTCTGGAGGAAGATAAATTCCCTTAACAAGGCCCCTAGCTTGGGCATTACTAAAAATTTATTCAAAACCCTCAGTTGTAAGCACATACAAGGTGGGAGCCATCAAACACCTTGAAAAATGGAATGGAACAACCCAAACTACTCATAGGTGACTCCATTAATGGAAAGGATTACTGAGGCATCTGTAAAATGCATCTAAATGGTTTGGATGAAGATGGGCCTCGAGCCCAGTGCTCGAAGCATGGCTAGTATGAATGGCCATTTGATGTGATCATAAGATTTTTCAAAGTAAATTTTAATGAACATAGCTTGTTACTTAGACCTTTTGGCCTAGTCCATTCCTTCCCAAATTTATTTAATGCTATCCAAGATATAATGGCTTCTGATGAAACCCATTTGTTTAGGGTGAATAATGAGAGGCAACATATTGTGCAACTGGATTGCTAAAGCCTTGGTAATGATTTTACAGGAGACATTCAAGAGGGTGATGGGCTGTTAGTTACATATCAACTTAGGATCTCCCTACTTAGGTATTAATTTAATATTTCTTTTATTAATATTTTTACCCAATGAGTGTAAGTAAAATTCTTCTTGATAAACCTTATACAAGTCACTACCCACAAGGTCCCAAAGGGTTTTATGTAACTCATAGGGGAATCCATCAATGCCAGGAGCTTTGTCATTAGCCATGTGAGACACTGCCTCATGTAAATAATCAATAATGAGGGGCCTATCGCAAGCCACCCACTAGGTGAGAGTGAACATGCATGTCACCATTGTGAGACATTGTTGAAGGGAAAATTCATGCTTAGCCAAGGATGCTTGAGCATTGAATACTTATTGATAGTGGAAGATAAAGGCTTGAACAATATGTAGGGTCTCTGTGAGTCTATTTCTAGCCTTAAAGATGACTTGAATTTATTTCTTTGATTTTTTGGCCCATAGCATTTGGAAGAACTTTTTTGAAGCTTTGTCCCCTATCTTGAGCCAATGAAGCCTAGCTTTGACTTGAGCTCCCCGGACATTGTATATGTCTACAATCTGAATGTGGTTCCATAAGGAGGATACTCTGACCTATAATATCTCATTGAAGGGATCCTTTTATAGGGCCAAAGAAGTATCAGAGTAAGAGTGTCTCTAAATTTTAGCAAGTTGGTAGAGACGTCCTTTTGATGGTACCATCCCACTAAAGAATCCAACCGTATTTTTGGGAAGGACATGGATCCAAATTCCAAACTCTCCTAATGTGCACCACCATGGGCCCATGTTTGAGTAAATAAGTGTTGAGGAAGAATTGCATTTTGTGGACTTTGTGTTTCATAAACTGCCATATCACTCTAAACTGAATAAGGGAGTGGTCAAAATGCCCAAAGGTGGGGTCCACTCCATATTATACTAAGTACAACTACCACATTAGAGAAATGAATGTGATCACCCCTCCACATCCTGCATCATGATTGCTATGTAAAATGATATTGTTGTGCTAGATGGAATTACTGATAACCATCAATACAAAATCCACCACCTTGACTTCTTGCCAACAAAGAATGTCCATCTTGATAAAATTCCTTCTAAAATCATGCACAACAAACTTATGTTTTAGGTTTGTGAGACCCTAAACATTCCATGAAAAATAATTCATAGATGACAGGTATTGAGGGACATGTCCTCTGAGTCTAGACCTTCCAAAGCATCATATCTATTTTGTAGAAAGTGCCCACTATTAACACTTAAAAAATCATCAAATTGCTTCCTCACAATAGGGTCAACATGGTACTCTCCTTCCTTTGCCTCATCACTCCTTTGAGGAGGGTTATGAGAGCATTTAGGCATATCTTGCTGAGTAGGAAGTGGAAGAGTGGCTAGATGTGAGTCTGAAAATATGAAAGAGTTGGGAACAGAGGCATCAAAACCTTGGGATAACATGTTAGCATCCAATAGGGTGTTAAATACCCTAGGATTTTCTACCAATTTTGAGGCTTTAGCCTGAGGAGGTTCTTTCTCAATAGGAGCCTACTCCTATGGTCCATTACTCAAATATGACTTTCCTCCTTTGGGAGTATTAGTTAGGCTTGTGGCTTTGGAATGGTTGTTATTCTTACCTACCATAGTCCATCTATCCTCATCTAATTTTTTTCTAGCTTTAGGAGAGGGTTTAGGGGGAGAGGATGAGTGGTTGGAGACATTATTGTGAGCTAATTGAAGGGGACAATCTTGTATCTTATGGTCTATGGCTTGGTAGTGAAAGAAAGTGTTAGGGAATTTGATATCTAGGACTCATTAGGAATGCCTCACATCCCAAACTTCAATTTCCACAAACTCCTTGAGGTCTTAGGAGAGGTTTACTTCTATGCAGACCTTATTTTGTGGTCTAACAAAATATAACCAGTTTTGTTCATGACAAACCACATGACCTATGGAGGAAACTATCTAGTGAATAAAGTGCCAATAAGGGAGCTAGAGGCCTAAAAATTCAACCCAAACTAGGACTTTAAGAGCTGTGTGCTCTGATACCACAAAGTCACGTGTCTAAGGGGAGAGAACCATAAGTGAGTTCCTCACATACCAAGTGGTGAACCTGTGGAGGATTCCTCCTGCATGGGAAGGGTCAGTAAAGTGGAAGAGAAGAAAACCCTCAGTCATGTTCTAGATGCTCTCTATCTTAATGCCATAAGCTTCCCAGTGAGTTTGAACCCAAGACTATAACATAATTTTAGAGGGAATTCTCCCAACAAAATATCCTATAAAAAAAATTGCTCAAACCATTGACATGCAAAATTAAATTCAAGAATAGGCAATATAAAACTAGGTTTTGAAGCATTACCTCATGGTAAACCTTTGGGACAAACTTCATCGAGTGCTTTCAAAGGACCACTCCTCGACACTCTGTCATTCTTCTCCATAGCTAAAATAACTAGGATAGAATGGGGAGGAGTCATTAAAAAGGTTGGTCTCACCTGAAGGAAAGAAACCCTAAATGGTAATAAATGCAAGTCCAATAGGTGAATTAAGGCCATGATGTGACACAAGGTTACATAGGCAAAAAAATAAGGGCCAACTCAATGGCATTCATGGAAGAAACCCTAGTAGAGAAAAAAAAATAGACATCCATAGACATCATTATTGATTATTTGTTGTTATTTTTCTTATATAGGCACATTTTTGTAGTTATTGAAGATACAGATAATGAAGGGGGATTAAATTACTACTTGGACCAATGTGTAGAGGTAATTTATTTTTGACTTTTACAGTCATAGATGGGGAAAACATTGGATATCTTAATGGATATGTGGTTTTATTTTGAAACTTAGATTCAATAATATCCTATCAAAAAACTTGATGTATTTTTGTTTGAAGATTATGATATACATAGGAATATACTCCAATATTAAAATTTTGTTGTTATTTTTTTATCAGTTTATCAAATATCTAGGTAAGTCATATAATAGGGAACTATGGGAGGATTGTGGCTTTGACCATGAAAAAAGTCTTGATACCATCAAGAATAGATATGATCCTAGTAGTTTATTGGGTTTAATTTACAATTTATGTTCATTTATCAAATGTAGTTGTGTTAAATTTTATCACCTTTTATTAAATTTTTAGATAATATGCATAAATTTAAATTTAATAATTTACTAACATATTTATTATGTGTTAATGATTCTAAACAAGCTTCCACCTTCATGTGGTTAGTATTATTAGTAGAGAATTTCATATTCTCAAGACAAAGAGGTTTAAGAGATATTTCCTTCTTAAGGTGAATAATAATGCAAACATGCCATTACATGCAAATTAGGATAGGTAGAGATTCACTTCAAGATCCTAAAGTTGCATGTAAGAGTCCTCTAAACATTTCCTATATTTTATGAAACCACTCAAACCAAGAAGTAATTTTTTGAAACTTTTCTCTGGTATCCAAAAAATTGAAAAAATCATCACATACAAAATGGTGTATAAATATAATACAAACCTTATCTCCATCTCCATTGGCCCCCAGACTCCAAACATAAATGTTATTAAACACGTTTCTTAAGAGAAAGATATCCTCCTTAAGGAAAAAAGACTGTAAATTTTCAAATCCATTGCACGTAAACTATGGTGGGTAGTGGCACACTACAATATCAAATGATTTCATGTGGGGATCTTATAAAAATTTCCCTTATTTCAAAAATTGAATCAAATTAATGAATAATTGACATAAACTTTTATCTTATAACAAAAACTTGGAAAAACATCAAAATTTGCTCGATAGTCCAAGAAAAATTGGAATTTGCACCCAACCAATGAAATAAAATTTTAGTTGCATATGGGATGGAAGAAAAATGTGGTATATACCTTCTCTTAGTATTCGTTGGGCCTAGGGATCCAAAATTTCATGTTGTCATACACATCTCTTAAGAGAACGTTATCCTTCACAAGGCAAAAAAGAGTGTGAAATTTTCAAAGTCATTGCATGAAAACCAATAAGGGTATAGATATGCCATAAGGTCCTATGATTACATGGAAATTCAAATAAATATACACTATATTTTTAAAACCCACTCAACTCAAGGAGTAATTGGCACAAGCTTTTCTCTTGTAGCTAAAACTTGTAAAACATATCAAAACTTGCTTAGTAAATGAAACAACTTTTGAATTGAACACACAATTGATGAACCAAATTTACACTTTAATTTGGTATGGATAATAAACAAAATATATACCTTACCTTATTTTTAATCAACCTTGATACTCTAATCTTTCACTCTATCAAATGCATCTCTTAAGAGAAAAGTATCCTTCTTAAGATAAAAAAAGATTGCAAGATTTGTAGAGTTGTTGTACATAAATTGAAAAGTTATGGATACATTATAAAATAATTTTGTTTAATTTAGAATCATATAAATTTACATAATATTTTTTTCCACTCAAATCAAGGAGTGACTGGAATAAATATTTTTTTGCAACCAAAACTTGAAAAATGAGTCAAAAGTTGCTTAGTAGACTGAGAAAAAATTGAACTGAGCACCCAATCAATGAACCAAATTCATGGCACATTTAAAATGATTTATAGATATAATATATACCTTCTCAAAATATCAGTTATCCCCTATAATCTGAACTTGTGCATTAGACACATGTTGTAAGAGAAATGTGTCCTTAAGGCGAAAAGAGAGAAATTTGTAAAGTCGTTGCATGTAAACTTAGATGGAAAGAGATGAAATGTAATATCCTATGGTTTAATATAGGATTAATATAAATATAAATTATATTTATCTAATAAACTCACATTGAGGATTAAATGGAAGCAACTTTTATCTTGTAGCCAAAATTTGAAAAATGCATCAAATGTTACTCAACAGACAAAGTAATTTTTGAACTAAGGTCCCAAATTGAAGAAATGACTTCACAATAAAATTAAATATGGAACATAATAACAAGATAAATATTATATTGGTATTCATCTACTCTTATAATCCAAAATTTCATGTTTCCAAACATGTCTCTAAGATAAAATTATCCTTTTTAGGGCAAAAAAGACTATAAGATCCTAATAAGATGGATAAAGATATACTATAAGATCCTATAGTTGGATATAGGATCCCCTTTTTTACCCTAAATTTATATATTGGGGTATAAGGTTAATAATATATGTGTATTTCTAACATAATGGTGATAAACTAATATATCTAAAACAAATTAATAGAAAACTCAATTAAACATTATTCTAACTTTATACAACTGAGATTGATAAAAATAGTAAAGTACAAATATTGAAATATATCTCAATAAATTAGAAACAAAAGTAATTATCTAGTCTAACTATGTATAAATAGATCTAGACTTGAAACAAGTATAAAGTACTTAGTATTCATGTTCTATATCAGTCACCAGATTTTAGAAATTATACTTCTATGATCATGGACACTAACATCAAATTTGGAAAACTAACATTAATGTTAGTGTCTGACTATGATGTAGGTATCCACTATGGAATAATACTATATTTTGATGTGAGCAACTTTGTTTTTTTGGGTTTTATATCATCTTTTTATTAGTGTATTTAAATTTGGGATATAGGTTGTCACTCTTCATTGATTGATCAAACCCTAACTTTTCATCCCTCTTCACATTTGGAATGTGTTTGCTGAAAAATGGGTTAGTAGGATCATGGTGTCGAGCTACTACAAAGACCTTTATATCAATAGGCATTTCCTACATAGCCAATACTCCAAGGAGGACCTCAAAATTATGTAGTTCTCCCCTATGTGTGGTAAAGTGTGTTCACAAGGGTGCAATATACTATATGAAGATGCATGCAATGATTTAGCTTATAATTTTACAAATTTCACTCATGGGATTATCTTTGAATGATTCAGAAATGTAATGTGACTAATCCTATGCTTGATATGAAAATGGGGATGAATAAGGTAGAATATATTTCTTGTGTTGTTGATTTATTTAGTTTTAGGTGTTTTCTTGGTATTTTATAGATTAATAATGACAAGGCTTAAACTTGTATTTATACCACACCTTTTGAAAATATCTCACGATAGGGTTCAATAATAAAATTAGGCTAACCCATAAGTTTCAAAACATTTGCAATTTGGATGACTTTTGTCAACTAGACACTAGATAAGGATCTGGACACTGCCATCAATGGTAGTGTCCCTTTGTGGTTGATACTGTCCAGAAGGCTATAATAAAGGTATTGATATGAAAATAATAGTGAAGGATGTTTATAAGGTTTTAAGTTTTCAATGTAGTATAGGAGACCTGGATAATCAAAATGATATGGATAAAACTAGGAGATAATTATTTAGGCATAATGAGATGATAAATGCGAGCCTTTCAATAATAGAGAGGTATATAAGTAAAGGGTAGATCCCTAGTTGATATTTTTCAAATGTAAAAGATTGAGATGCTATAAATACTAAGTTATGGTATCTAAATACCTCCCACCGTTAATCTATTAATTCACAAGGATAAATTTACTAGGCTAAAATAAATATGTGTACTTAGCTATATATAGAACACATTGCCTTTGCATGAGCCTACTTTATGTGATTTACTAGTATATGACCTATAACCAAGATCATGTTATAGAATAAATCAGTGCATATAATATAAAATTTGAAATAATTTAAATTATTGAAAAGAATGAGAGGAAGGAATGAGTAAAATTATGTTGCGATAAAACCATGTTGCCTCTTGATGCTTTTTATTGTCCCCATTTTTGGATCACTTATGAACAGGAATTGAAGACCTTTAGTCTACTTTCCCCATAGAATAAGTGATCACTTTTGGGATTTTTTTAATTAATTAATTATGATTGTTTGAATAATGATTTTTATCATTTATCCATATAAGGCAATTCTAATTGACTAATAGATAATTTTAAAAAAGTGGTTTTTACCACTATGGTAATTAATAGGATAAATAATTATTGGATTATTGCCTAAAAGTAATTTTGATTACTATTTGCTATTAAGACAACTAATGCAATATTATTTTTGGAAAAAAAAGAATGTCAGCTTGGGATATCAACAAAGAAAGAAAACATATCTTAAAAAGTTGACAAGGAGGTGTTATGAGGTATTTTACCCCCCAACGTGGTTCGCCCCCCTTTGGGGGGTACAAATAAAAGGTGGAGATCTTATTCTACATATTTTAAATATTATTTTGTGAATCTTCATGCTTGAATATTGATTGGGATGTATGCCCAATAATTTTTTTTTGTTTGATACTTGGGAATTGTAAGGGTCCCAGTTTCTTTATCAAAAAAGATACATCAAAAAACAAAAAGAGTCTAGCTCAGCATCCTTCCATGTAGAGGCATATGAAATAGCAAAAAAACTACATGCAAAAACTACACTTCCAATGTTTTTCAACCATGAGAACTCAAAATCCTTTTAGGAGACTTTGGAATCTGTGGCCTTTGTTTCTACTCCTCACCACTTTCCATTCTTCTTCATTACTCAATTTTTCCAAAACTAAGATGTCCATGCCAATCATTTTCCCAGCTTCATTTTTATCTACTTTACTGTGAGAGCTCAAGTCCTCTCTCTTCTCACTATTCTCAATAAATGATAAAGAAAATACCACAATTTTTTTCTAGAGCTAAAAACTTAACTGTAGAAGACTCTACAACTTTAACTGAGGGTAAGCCAGGTTTGCTAACAAGACATACTGTCAACATATCTTCATTGTTCTCCTTTCCCCAAGAAGAAATTGATTTTCTCTTGGATTTGGGGCATGAAGCTGAAACATGACGCAACTAAAAGTAGTTCCTACATCTGAAGGGGATTCCTTCAAAATTTATCTATTGAGACCAACACCTCTCTCGTACTTTTAAATCCAACTTTTTAGGTAAACCTTTAGATGTAACTAAACAAACCAGCAATCTAGAAAAAGTTGTCCTAGAAAAATTAAGTGATGTGGCATCAATTTACATTAAATCTCCCAAAGCTTTACCAATCATTGTAAACCAATATTTATTCCAAAATTAAAGAGGTAGATCTCACCCAAATCATGCACACATAAATATTTTTAGTTAGAGGATTGAACTCAGGAAACCAGGGTTTCATTAATAGAAGATGATTATCAAAATTACAAGATTTAGCTTAAATAATTTTACTCTTATCAACCAAATGATCGAAAGCTACAATAAAAAAACCCTTAGCATAGGGATAAATTTACATATTACCAACCAATAATGACTTCTAAGAAAATGAAATCCACTTATGCAAAGTTGAAAGAGATGGCCAAAACCTATCAAAGTGGTAGATTAAGCCTCTTTTTGAATACCATTCTTCATGTTCAATAATTTTTTCCTGAGATTTGCCTTCAAAGTCTAGCACAATAGGATTCAAAACCTTTGATTGCGAATTGACCACATTTGTGGAAACCCTAGCCTCTAAATCCCTAATAGGGGTTGGTTGATCTACCAATGGCTTAGGATAATCTTCAACCTAAAAGGGTCATAGCTTCCCCAATGACCTAAAACCCTTGCTCTTCATTGAAGAATGGAAAAACTAGACCTTATCTAATTGTGCCCTAGTGGTCAAGCCTCTCATTCTCAGAGTCTTCATGATATCTCACATAATAGACATGGAAAAGCTGATTAAAAATACCTCTAGACACTAGAAGAGGAGACAAAAATAAGCCTCGACTCCCAAAAATGATCATTTGTTATATGCCCAATAATTGATCCCATGGTCTTGAGCTGAATTATCAATAAAAAGGTGTTTTTTGACACCACCTTACAAAGGAAAATTTTATTGCTTACCATAGAAGTGGGGTGATTTGCCTTGGTGATATTTGGAGATGGTTTTGAGGATAAATTGGGTGTTCAATTACTCAAAACTAGTTGCTAGAATTTATTGCTAATTTTTTGAAGTGTGGCATTGGGTTTTGTGAATGATTGGCAAAGTTTTCAAGGGTTATTTGATTGGAAAACAAATAATAATTTTTTGAACTATTATTTATTTTTGACATAATTTTATCATGAATTTGTCTTCATAAAATGTTGATTTGGATTTCATAAATAATTTATGATTTTTCCTAACTGTGGCGATTTGGTTAAACAAGCTTTGAAGGTCCTTGAGGGTGCCTTAAACCCTGGTTTTCGAAGAATATTTAATTATGGGTTTATTTTAGCCTTTTTACCTAGGGATAATTCACTTGGGAGGTTGTTTGGTCACCTTGGGTACCCTAAAAAAGAGCTAGAATTATTCAGATAATTTTGGCAATTTTCTATGATGATTGCAAGGGTTTGAGGAAGATTTTAGAGAGAGAATAGTTGTTGTTTTTATGAGTAAAGTCATATATTTTCCATAGCAAGAATTTATCAAAAATTTATCTTCATTCAAGTGAAAAAAGGTACACTTTCATTAATGTCATTTATTTGTCATATTTTCATATTTTGGGATGAATTAAGGTTGAATTGATGGTTGGAAATTGTCTATTTATCCCTTGTACTTTGGAACCAAGGATTTAGTGAGATTGGGCATGTGTTGAAGATTCATTTTTCAGCTAGGGTTGGTTGATTTTTCAAATTTTAGAATTCATAATTTATGTGCATAATATTTGGATTTTAGGGAAACCCCTTATTTGGTTTTTTAGCCCAAAAAGAGGACATTATAGTGGTATCAAAGCACCGATCTGGTGCACCTATGAGATCTTATTTATGCAAATCTTGATGCAAGAAAATAACAATATTTGGTATTATCAAAGAATAGGAAAATCCATGGATGATATGGTTTACTTAGAATAGGTTAAGTTTTTGTAGGGCTTGATCAAATAAAGCCAAAATGATCTTCAACATACATTGGGTAATGCAATGTACAGCTATTTAAAGGTTATTGTAGCTCCAAGAAAGATCCATTCCTTCAATGGAGAAGGAAATTTGAGTGACAATGATAAGGTTTCCACCAAACCTCCTCATAAATTATTCAAGGCTACTTTTTTTCAAATAGAACCAATGATTGAGATTGAGACACCAATGTGTGACCCACTTGATACATGCCAATAAGAGTATGCATCCCTCAGTTTTGATACAAAATAACTCTTATATTTTCATAATTTTTTTTAGATGAAGAATTGGATAAAATCAAGAGGACCAAGTATGCAACCCCGTAGAGATTTACAGCAAAGGTTGGTTAAGGTTTCTCTCGCTAATTTTAAGGGTATTGATAGACTTCCAATGAGATCATGGTTGTAGAAATTGGAGACCTATTTATCACTCAACCCCATGTTTGAGGATGAGGCTCTCAAATTTTTCATGTTACACTTGGAAGATGTTGCTCGTGAGTGGTGGTTTCATGGCAAGTGATATCACACAATTAAGAGGTTTTTGATTCACTTGCAATGATCCATGGACTAAAGGTCACCATTGTATGGGAAAAGGACAAGTCTATTGCATTGAGGTAATTGATGATGATTCAAATTTTGATATTATTGATACCAATGTTAAACAAAATGAAAATGTTGTTGATGAGCATGTACATGAGGAGGACACACAATACTTGGGTAGCACATTTGATTCTCTTTTAGGATCTCTTAAGTATCATTCTTTTAGGGTGAAAGGCATATTGAGGGGACAAAGGGTGACTATATTGGTTGATAGTGGAGCCACACATAAATTCATTGATGGAGGCTTGGTTAATAAGATGGCATTGGAAACCATGGATTGCAAGGACTTAAATGTGACTATGGCAGATGGGTTCACTATTTCCTATTCCAAGAAGATTTCAAAACTTCCAGTCACTCTTGGGAAGCACAAAGTAATTGATGATATTTTTTTTGACATTGGGGACATTGATATTGTTTTGAGTGTTCAGTGGTTACATTCAAAAGGTGAATTCACCCAAAACTATAAAACCATGGAGCTAAATTCTTCAAAGAGGGAAAGGAAGTGGTCCTCAAGGTTCTATCTAATGGTGCTCCAAAACAAGTATCCATGAAGAGGATGAAAAGGGATTTTAGGAGGGGTCAAATTGCATGGGCATCAATCTACCTTATTATAGTAAAAAAAATAGTAGTCCTTACATGGTGAGTTACAAGTTATTCTTGATAAGCATGTTCATATTTTTGATGAGTTGTCTCATGGGTTACCATCAAATGGAGGTTTTTATCATAATATTGAGATGGAATTGGGTGATAAATCAGTTATTTCCATACCATATCATCGCCCATGATCTTTTAAAAAATAAATTAAAAAGATCGGTAAAGAATTGCTTGAGATGGGGCACATAAGGCCTAGCCAAGTCCCTTTGCTTCTTTAGTGGTGATAGTAAAGAAAAAGGATGGCACTATGAGGATGTGCATTGATTATAGGGTATTGAATAAGAAGGCCATCAAGAATAAGTATCCCATACCTAGTATTGATGAATTGATTGATGATTTTCATGGTGCCACTTAATTTTTCAAAATTGACTTGAGATTTGGTTATCACCAAATCAAGGTAAAAGAAGAAGATGTTCATAAAACTACTTTTAGATATCATTTTGGGAATTTTGAGTTTTTCGTTATGATTTTGGATTGACTAATGCTCCTTATACTTTTCAGTCATGTATGAATAACATATTTATCAAATATCTAAGGAATTTTGTGGTAGTTTTATTTGATGACATTCTTGTGTATAGAAAAACTTTGGAGGAGCAATCGAGACACTTGGATTTGGTTTTGGGCACTTTGGGGAAGCATTGTTTCTTTGAAAATAAATCTAAGTGTGAGTTTGGACTAGAAATTTTTTTTTATTTGGGACATTTCATCAATGCACAAGGTTTTCAAGTGGTTAAACAAAAAAATTCAGCCATCATGGATTGGCCTATTCCCTCTACACTCACACAATTAAGAGGTTTTTGTGGTCTTTGTAGTTACTAAGTATATTTGTGAGAATTTTCTCACAAATTGATACCCCTTGACTTATTTTAATAATAAAGGGGATTTCAAATGTTCCAAAATAACCCAAATATCATTTGAAAAACTTAAAGAGGTGATGTGTTCTTGTCTAGTACTTGTTATTCCATATTTTTCTACTCCTTTTACAGTTGAATGTGATGCTTCAGGTGAAGGAATAGGGGTTGTTCTAATGCATAATAAGCACCCTATTTCTCTTCAAAGTATAAAACTCAATTATTTATAAACTATGTATTCAATCTATGACAAAGAGATGTTGGTGGTCATGCATGCTTTGAGTAATTTTAGACAATATTTGATTTATGGAAAATTTATTGCAAAATCGGATAACAATAGTTTGAGGTTCTTCCTCAATCAAAAAGAATTAAATGGCAAGAAAAAAAAGTGGGTAAGCAAGGTGAATGCTTATAATTTTGATATTGAAAATGTGAACGGTAAAAATAATATGGTAGCGGATGCTTTATCAAGGAGGCCTTGTTTGGAATTGTTTGAGGGCAAGCAATTGTGAGAAGGGAGGACTGTAATGTCCCCACTTGTGGATCACTTATGAATAGGTACTAAATACCTTTAGTTTAATTTCCCCATAGACTAAGGGATCACTTTTGTGTTTTTATTTTATTAATTAATTATGATTGCCCAAATAGTGATTTTTATCATATCCATATAAGGCAATTATAATTGATTAATAGAATATTTTTTAAAATTGGTTTTTACCACTATGGTAATTAAAAGGATAAATAATTATTAGATTATTGCCTAAAACTAATTTTAATTAGTATTTTTTAATAAGGCAATTAATTTAATATTATTTTTGGAAAAAGAGGAATGTCGGCTTGGGAGATGAACAAAGAAAAGAAAATATATCTTAAAAAGTCAACAAGGAGGTGTTATGTGGTCTTTTACCCCTATCAAGGTGGTTCTCCCCCATTTGGAGAGTAAAAATATAAGGTGGAGATATTATTATACATATGTTGAATGCTATTTTGTGATTATTCATGTTTGAAGAATGATTGGGATGTATGCCCAATAATTGTTCACATGGTTTTGAGTTGAATTATCAATAAAAAGGTGTTTTATGACACCATCTTATAAACAAAACATGTGTTTCTTGCCCTAGGAGTGGGGAGATTTACCTTGGTGATATTTAGAGAGGGTTTTGAATATATATTGGGTGTCTAATTTTTCAAAACTAGTTGCTATAATTTATTGCTAATTTTCTGAAGTGTGGCATTGGGTTTTGTGAATGATTGGCAAGGTTTTCAAGGGTTATTTGATTGGAAAATAAATAATAATTTTCCAAAATATTATTTATTTGACATAATTTTATGGTGAATTTGTCTTTATAAAATGTTTATTTGTCCTTCACAAATAATTTATGATTTTTTCTAACTGTGGCGATTTGGTTAGGCAAGCTTAGAAGGTCCTTGAGGGTGCCCTAGACCCTAGTTTGTGAAGAATATTTAATTTTTATTTTGTTTTAGGTTAAATTAACTTAGGAGGTTATTTGGTCACCTTAGGTGCCCTATAAAGCATCTATAATTATTCAGATAATTTTGGCATTCTTCTATGATAATTGCAAGGGTTTGAGGAAAATTTTAGAGAGAGAATAGTTGTTATTTTTATAAATAAAATTAGATATTTTTATAAAGAATTTATCATAAATTTATCTTCATTCAAGAGTAAAAAAGGTAAACTTTCATTAATTTTTATTTGTTACTCATATTTGCATATTTTGGGATGAATTAAGGTTGAATAAATGGCTGAAAATTATCTATTTATCTGTTGTACTTTGGTGCCAAGGGTTTGGTGAGATTGGGTATGTGTTAAAGCTTCAGTTTTCAGCTAGGGTTGGTTTATTTTTCAAATTTTAAAATTTAAAATTTATGTGCATAATATTGAGAGTTTAGGGAAAACCCTTATTTGGTCTTTTAGCCCAAAAAAGGGACATACATGCTTTGACTTGGTAAAGATGTTTCATTATGAAGCATTGGAGCATGAAAAAGTTTAGAATTGAACCTTGGAGATTTGAATAAGGATATTTCAAGGTGTTATTCCTCTAATATATTTCAAGTATGAGTTGTGACATGGCCATTGAAATCATTATATCTCAATCACACAACTTGAGTTTGAGTATGTAATCTGGTGAGGGTGAATAATTTAATCAACTCATCTTATAAATATAGTGAGATTGGATGATTTAATCAATCCAACATAAAAATATGGAAAGGTAAAATTATTTAATCAATTTAACCTATAAAATAAACCAACTATTGCATTATAAAAGTCTTGATAACATTACATCTTGGTGTAATCGATGTATCCTGGTGAATAGTAAAACTAGTAATTTTCACAATTTTTAGTGCAATATTATGGCATATGCATCTATAATATGTATAAGATGGATTATATGTATCATAAATATTAAAATATCTATGTAAAATTGGTTCAATATATAGGATTATGGCCAAATTATATATCTGAATCATGGAACTGAAGTGGAGATTGTGCAAGTGTGGAGGTCGTGTCTTTATTGCATGCCCCCACTGAAGTCTTGAAATAATTAAAAGTATAAGTGTGGAGGTCATATTTTTATTACATACCCCCAATATAATATGAAAAACTATAAACATATATAGGTCATGCCTTTTATGGCATGCCCCCCTTTCAGGAAAGGGAAATAGAAATGGGTATGGTGAGATAAATAGAAATTACTATGTACCTTTAAAAGGATAAGTAGATATATAATATATGTATGAATCATGTATCATATAAGGATAACATGTAAAATTATATGTATCAATTAGGCTCCAAAATGTGATCACATCAAGTCCTAAGATGCATGATATAAATCATGAAAATGTCTAGAGGGTAATAGTACAAAATCAACAAGCACTCAAGCACATGCACAAGAGCACTCAATGTAATTCAAACGAATGGTTCACTTAAAACTAACACAAGGGGAATATTCAAATGATTCAAAATATAAATGAATAAAATATTTAAATGTCCAATCATAATGGAAGGACATATTCAAATATCTAAACAACATACAATGACATATTCAAATGTCTAGTCAAAATACAATGGCATAGTGGTGAATAGATACTGAACATATTCAAAATTTCTACAAGAAATAAAATATCAAGAAATATAATACACTCAAAGAAGTGATAAAAAGAGATAAATCATAAGCAACCAGACTAAGTATATTATAATAGTCCCAACATATATGTGTTAGCAAGAAATGTTATATAGTATAACATATCAAGTACACTGTGAAATATATGAGAATTGATATAGACACCTTTGAGTGTTATAATATACGATCAAACATGATAATTTAGAAATGATCATAAAGGACATGTAACCTAAATAAATTGTGATCAAATAAGCAGATGTCCCCAACATACCATATGATGTGAGTAGAAGAAAGGTCCAACATCTAAAAATGCATAAATCATGTGTTTGAGTATGCATGTATCACACTCAAATATGCATGAAACATATGTGTATATAGAAATGAAATGATATTTTATATACTAACATAAATTACACAACATAGATTCCATAAAGCTAATAAAATTTTGGAATACTAAATATTTTTATATTTTTGGAATATTTGGAAAGGAAAAATGTCTAACCTATGATCCTATCTAAGGGATACTCATAGGTAGCTCCAAACTCAAAATATGGTACATTAAATTAGTAATACTTTTAAGGATCATGTATGTGTCATATCTAGAACTGTAGAATCTATGTTACTCTATGTATGTATCATATGACTTTGTGGTATTGAAGAGGTAATAGAAGGAGTAGTGGTTATTGGGACATGTTTATTTGCTTTTACCAATTAGGTATACCATGTAGATGTGATGAGGATTCCATGGAATCCATTGTATATCTTTGGTATAACAGTCTCTCTAGTATGGGTTGCATAAGAAAAAGGGATTACTTTTTTCTTATCCTCTCACTAATGATTAACCTTAGTAGGTTGTCTATTTATCTATTTGGGAATAAAATTATCTTTATCAAGAGGGTGTTTGTATATAATTATAGAAACTATGATTAGCCTATTGGTATGAATGTATTTAATACACCTATGCAATTTGTAAGGTACAATGTGGAGTATGTGTTTGTTGTTTCACATATGTTAATTTTTTTCACATAATATGTTTTAAATATGATATTTTATTATGTGGTAAATTATTGGTATTTTTTTATTTATTTTGATTTAGTGATAACTGGGGAAATCACCATACATAATGGAATCTAGTTGGGAATAATAAATCTCGACTATAATAATTAAGTGGTAATTGGTTTCTCACTCTTGGTTATAACACTGTAACTGGTGTATCTATATAAGTATTGAGTGTGTTTGTTTAATAGGTATATTTATGTGTTGATTTTTATAGTCCAACATCTAAAAATGCATAGATCATGTGTCTGAATATGCATGTATCACACTCAAATATGTTTGAAACATATGTGTATATAGGAATGAAATGATATGATATATACTAACATAAATCAAACAACATAGATTCCATGAAGCTAATAAAATTTTGGAATACTATTTTTTTCGGAATATTTAGAAAATAAAAATATCTAACCTATGATCCTATCTAAGGGATGTTCATCGATAGCTCCAAACTCAAAATATGGTACATTAAATCAATAATACTTTTAATGATCATGTATGTGTCATATCTAGAACTGTAGAATCTATGTTACTCTGTGTATGTCTTATATGAATTTGTGGTTTTGAAGAGGTAATAGAAGGAGTAGTGGTTATTGGGACATGTTTATTTGATTTTAACAATTGGGTATACCATGTAGGTGTAGATGAGGATTTCATGGAATCCATTGTATATCTTTGGTATAACAGTCTCTCTAGTATGGGTTGCATAGGAAAAGGGGATTACTTTTTTGTTATCTTCTTGCTAATGATTAACCTTAGTAGGTTATCTAATTATCTATTTGGGAATAAACTAATCTTTTTCAAGAGGATGTTTGTATATAAATATAGAAACTATGATTAACCTATTGGTGTGAATGTATTTAATGCACCTATGCAATTTTTAAGGTACAATGTGGAGTATGTATTTATTGTTTCACATGTGTTAATTTTGTTCACATAATATGCTTTAAATATGATATTTTCTTATGTGGTAAATTATTGGTATATTTTCATTTATTTTGATTTATTGAGAATTTGGGCAATCACCATACATAATGGAATCTAGTTGGAAATAATAAAGCTCGACTATAATGATCAAGTGGTAAATGGTTTCTCACTCTTGGTTATAACATTGTAACTAGTGTATTTATATAAGTATTGAGTGTGTCTATTTAATAGGTATATTTATGTGTTGGTTTTTGTAACCAAATATGATGTGTAGATATGAGAGTAGGCTTAATGCATTATTCACATGTCCCTCTAGTGAGATTTTGATCAACCAATGGCTCCTTGGTAGGATTAGTGTGGGAAAGATTGGTCATAGTAGAGGGTACACCTGGAGAAGGAATTATTTTAGTGGTTGACTTTTGTGAAGGATGATGGACCATAAGTCATTGAAAATGATCAAAATAGGATGTCTCAAACCTCTTAGAATGACCTCAAGAAGAATCAAGGGAAAGATACCTTGATGTGTCTTTCTAAAATGCAATAATCCCTTAAGCTAAAAATTGTAATATCTTTTATCTTAATGCAAAACAATAATTATCATGATGTCCATTAATACCATGTTATTATTTATAACCTACTAAGATAGGGGAATAAGTGGTTCATACATGTGTATTATTAATATCTAAAAAAAACAGGGGTGATTTCACCATTTTCATTTGAATGATCTAAGGAAGAAACAAGATTTTCAGCATTGTCAATATTTTGTTAAAAAGGAATACATCCATATGTTTATAACATATTCATCATTAAGTAGAGAGTAAATGCATTCAAATATGGGTTCATGTGTTGAAGATGACAAGGTTCACCTTTCAACATCATGAATTCTAATTTCTTGCATGTTGATTGTATCATATTGAATGCTATGAAAAACAAATGGTATAATTGGTTTTTATTCAAAAAACTCATCATTAGATTTTAAACCATGTGATCTAGTAGGAGTTAGAGAATTAGGTTCATCATATAAAAAATAATAATCACAATCAAAATAATAATGGGAATATTTTAAGTTATACCATAAGATTCAACATATTCATTAAGACTTACATTTTCAGTATTGGTATTTTCAATATCATAGTTGCAAGAAAAAGGAGATGTTTGGGAACATTGTTGGTTTGCCATAAGATACTCATAAGAAATGTATTGATCATCAAAAATATTAAACAATAGATCAAAAGGATGAGGTTTTTTAGGGTTATCAATAAAAGCATCCATGATGAGGGTTCTAAGTTTGGAAACAAACCCGCAAGAAAATAATAGAAGGCGTATGGGAAAAATAAGAAGTGTTCCTTAAGCTATGCCTATGAAAATAGATTCTAAATTCAAATTTTAAAAATAAAATATGAAAATATTTTTTGTTGTAAGGAGAGACTCTAGTGGGATTTAGGGCTTGGTTCAAATACAAAGGACGAGCTCACTAGAATGTTTTAACCATAAATTTTTATAGTGGGGAATATGGTTTAAAATTTATAAGTTATTGTAATACAAGGGTAATAAACTAATCTATATCAAGATAATTAATAGAAAACTCAAATAAATAATATTCTAAATTTATACAATTGAGATTGCTAAAAATAGTAAAGTACATGTATTCAAAGATATTACAATAAATAAGAAACGATGGTACTTAGTTGGTTTAGCTATGTGTAGATAAATTAAGACTATAAATAAATGTAAGGTATGTAACATAAGTGTTATGAACTAGTCATCAAATTCTATAAATAGTATGTATATGGGTGTGGACACTACCATTTAAGCTGGCCACTATCATCAATGCTAGTGTTCGACTATGATCGAGGTGTCCAATATAGAATAATTGTTGGATCTAGATGCAACTAACTTCACTATTCTATGTTTTTTTGTCACCTTTATACTGGTGCATTCATATTTGGCATATATTTTATCTCTCTTCACTAATTGATAAAACCATAGCTCTTCACCCCTCTTCACACTTGGAATGATTTTGTTAAAAAATGGGTTAGTTAGTTCACAGTGTCAAGCTACCTTAAAGATCCCTCTATCAATGGCAACTGCCTACATAGCTAATAATATAAGGAGGGCCTTAGACACATGTAGTTATTCCCTATGTGTGAGAAAGTGTGTGCACAAGGGTATAATATCATATATGAATATGCATGTAGTGATCTAGCTTATAATTTGACAAATATCACTCATGGGATTCTCTTTAAATGCTTCAACCCTATAATGTGGTTTCTCCTATGCTTGATATGAAAATAGGATGAAAATATAGAAGACAATGTTTGGTTAGTTGATTGATTTATCTTTAATATGTGTTTTCTTTGTATTATATAAATTAATAATGAGAAGGATTAAACTTTTATTTATATCAAATCTTTTTAAAATAACTCACGGTAGGGTTCAATAATACAAATAGGCCAAACCATAGGTTTCAAAACATTTTCAATTTGGATACATTTTAGAAACTAGATAATAGATAAGGATATAGATGTTACCATCGATGGTAGTGTACCTCTATGGCTGGTAGTTTCTAGAAGGATAGAAAATAGGTATGGATCTAAAACTATTAGTGAAGGATGTTTATTATTTTTTAAGATTTATGTGCAGTACATGATACCTAAACCATTAGAATGATATGGATCAGATGAAGATATAAGTGTTTAGGCACATTGAGATGGTGAATACAAGCCTTTTAGTAATAAAGAGGTCTAGAACTGAAGGGTAGAGCCTTGATTCATATTCAGCAAATGTATAAGAATGAGATGGTATAAATATTTAATTTTAACATCTATATTTCCCCACCCATTTAATATAATAATGCATAAGGATTTAATTACAAGGTTAAAGGAAAAAAATGTGTATATGGGTGTGTTAACACACCTTGAGTTTTATTGAGCCCACTTTGAGTGATTTTTGGCATATGACCTATAACCAAAAGCATGTTACAATATAAATCATGTATATAATATGAAATTTTAGATAATTTAAATTCTTTAAAATAAATATAACAAGGAAGGAGTACACATGTGTGTCAATGCAACCATGTTGCCTTTTGATGATTTACTTGGTAAAGATGCTTCTTTATGAAGCATTGAAGATAGAAATGCTTAAGACTTGAACCTTAGATAGATGAAGAGGGATATTGTAATGTGTTATTACCCCAAACTAATGAAAGGATGAGTTTTGACACATCTATTGAAATCATTATATCTTAATCATATAACTCGAGTGTGAATATGTACTTTGGTGAGGGTGAGTGATTTAATCAATGCATCCTATAAATTTGGTGAGATTGGATGATTTAATCACTCCAACCTATAATTTAGTGATATGTAATGATTTAATCACTTAAACCTATAAAATCAACCAACTAATGCATAGAAAATGCTCGATAACAATACATCTTGGTGTATTTGGTACATCTTGATGAATAGTATAATTGGTAAGTTTTGTAATTTTTGGTGCAATATCATGGCATATGAACCTATAATAGGTCTGATATAGGGTATATGTTTCATAAATATTAAAAATTATGTTTCAATTCTATGCAAAATCAGTGCAATGTATAGGATTCTAACCCAAGTGGATAGCTAAATAATGGAATTGAACTTGAGATTGTGCAAGTGTGGAGGTCATGTATTTTTGACATTAATCCATTGAATTATTGAGATAATGATAAGTGTATAAGTGTATAATTGTAGAGGTCGTGTTTTTATGACATTACCCCACTATAATCTATAAAAATATGAAAATGTGGAGGTCGTGCCTTCTATGACATGCCCACTAAAATTCCCCCCTTTTGAGGTGAGGGAAATAGAAACCAATATGTACCTTATCTCAAAAGGATAAGGTATTTATATAATATATGTATGAATCATGTAGCATATAGGGATGACATGGAGAATTTTATATATCAATTATGATAATAATATGTGATCAAAAGCCGTAAGATGCATGATAGATCATGACAATGTCTACAGGGTAACAATACAAGATCATCAAAAAATCAAGCACACACACAAGAGCACTTAATTTAATGCAAAGTAATGGTCCAAGGAGACTTCATAGAAGGGTCATGTTCAAATTTCACATAATCAAAATTAATGACATATTTAAATACTAAATTATAATGTAATGACATAGTCAAATGTCTAAATAACATACAATGACATATTCAAATGTCCAATCAACATACAATAGCACAGTGGCCAATAGGTAAGGAACATATTAAAATTTACACAAGTAATAAAATAGAAAGGAATGCAATACACTCAAGGAAGTGATATTAAATAAATGAAGCTTAAACAACTAACATAAGCATATTATACTAGTCCTTGCATATATGTCTTAGAATAAAACATTGTGTAGCATAGCATATTAAGTATATTGAGAAATATATGAGCATGGATATAGACATGTGTAAGCATTATAATATAATATCAAACATGATAATGTAGAAATTATCATAAATGATATGTAACCTATATCAATTATTATCAAATAAGTAGATGTCCCCAATATACCATATGACATGAATAGAGGAAAGGTCCAACATATGAACATGCATAATTCATGTGGTTGGGTATGCTTGTATCAATCTCAAAAGATATGTGAAACATATGTGTATATAATAATGATATGATATGCTATCCACTAACATAAATCAAACAACATATATGACAAAGAGCTAATAAAATCTAATAATATTGAATATTTTTTTATTTTTAGAATATTTGGAAAGGAAAAGGGTCTAACCTATGATCCCATCTAATGGTTGCTCATAGGTAGCTCCAAACTTATAATATGGTACATTAAACTGGTGATACTACCAAGGATAATGTATATGTGTCATATATAGAGCTATAAAATATTTGGTACTCCACATATGTCTCATAATAATCTATGGTTGTGAAGAGATAATAAAAGGAGTAATGGTTCTTGGAACACATATTTTAGTGCTCTATGGTTTCTTCAGTGCAACTATAATTGGAACATGTTTATTTGATATTATCAACTAGGTATGCCATATACTTGTAGATGAATATTCCATGGAATCCATCGTGTGTTTCTAGTGTAATGATTCTTAAGTAAGGGCCACCTAGGAAAAGGGGATTCCCATTGCTTACCTTTGTGTGGATGATTAACATTAGTAGGTTGTATAATTAGCTATATGGAAATAATTTGCTCTTGTTCAATTGAATGTTTATATGGAATTATAGAAATTACAATTACCCTATTGGTATGAATGTATTTAAAACACCTTTTCGCTTTGGAAGGTACACCATGGAGTATGTATTTGTTGTTTCAAATAATTTGTCAGGATCTTAACAAGAACAATTGATTACTATTGTGTAAGCAACTAAACACAGAATTAAACCAGAATAACAAGTAACTAGAAATCAGAATCAGCAAAGAACAAGATATACAAGAAATAATGAAAACGTGTATTAAACTCTTCTCAGAAGGAAATACAATTGAAGAAATCTCTCTTTCTTCCACACCTCTCAAATGTACAGATCTCTTTCCCTCAAGAGTTCTCTCTATCAATTACAAACACAATTCAGATACTTGAATTGCCTATCTTACATCCACACAAGCTATGAAGATTTATCCCTATTATATAGAATTAGGGATCATGAGCTATGCATTCTCCACTATTAGATACACCTCCTAATCAAAGCTTCAAATTAGTCCTGCCAAAAATAGAAACGCGGACTTACAACTAACAGTTAAACATTTCATGCAAACAATCTGTTCTGCCATAAAAATAGACTTCTAAAATGCACAGGTGACCGACGTCAGTCCCTGTCTACCTGCACATGACCAACATCAGCCGATCCATAACCGACATCGGCAGCCTCCAATCGATCCCCGACTGATGTCGGTGACTGTGTAGTCCAGCAACCTCTGCACTTTCTCATTTGGTGAAGCTTTTAGCTCCACAACTCAATAATCTCCCACTTGGAGATAAATAGCTACACCTGTACCTATATAGCAACATCTTCTAGCTTCTCCATCTTCAAGCTCAATCTTGAAGACCAACAAAATTTGAATGAAGATTCAACTTCTCCTTTGTTACTGGCTTCGTTAACATATTAGCAGGGTTCTTATCTGTATGGATATTTTCCAGCTTCAACTCACCATCCTCCAATACCCGTCTAATGAAGTGGTACCTAAGCTGTATATGTTTGGTTCTTGAATGAAAGGTTCAATTCTTTGCCAAATGAATTGCACTTTGACTATCACTATACAATCTACAACTCTCTTGTTCCTTTCCAAACTCTTCCATGAATCGAGTCATCCATATCATCTCTTTGCTAGCCTCTGTGATTGTAATATATTCTGCCTCTGTAGTAAACAAGGCAACAACCTTCTGCAACTTTGAAATCTAGCTAACCCTCGTTCCACCAATAGTGAAGACATAACTTGTGGTGCTTCTCCTGCCATCTAAGTCACCTGCCATATCCACATCTACATATCCATGTAGAGAAGTGTTTGACCCTCCATAGCATAAATGCCTACTGGTGGTCCCTCTTAGATATTTGAGAACCCACTGAACTGCTTTCCAGTGTTCCTTCCCTGGATTGGCCATAAACTTACTGACAACTCCCACTGCTTGGGCAATATCAGGTCTAGTACATACCATTACATACATTAAGCTCCCAACTGCAAAAGCATATGGAACTCTACTCATGTACTCTACCTCATCATGTGAATTAGGACACTGTTCTTTGCTAAACTTGAAGTGTCCGGCCATAGGTGTACTTACCGGTTTTGCATCCTGCATATTAAACCTCTCCAACACCTTGTTCACATAATCCTCTTGAAAAAAAATCAAACTATGATTTTTCCTGTCTCTCTTAATACTCATGCCAAGGATTTTCTTTGCTGCTCCCAAATCCTTCATGGCAAATGTGTGAGCTAATTTTACCTTAAGCTCATAAATATCCTGCATGTGTGAACCTGCAACCAGCATATCATCTACATACAGCAATAGGATAATATATCTACCATTATCCAATCTCTTAAAATAAACACAATGATCAGATTGACATCTACTGAAGCCATGCTCAGTCATAAACCTGTCAAATCTCAAATACCATTGTCTAGGAGCTTGCTTAAGACCATATAAGCTTTTCTTCAACCTTCACACAAGCTTCTCCTTACCTTTGACCTCAAAACCCTCTGGCTAATCCATATATATTTTTTCATCCAAATCATCATGAAGAAATGTTGTCTTAACATCAAGTTGCTCAAGATGCAAATCCTCAATATCAACTAAAGACAATACAGTCCAAATAGAAGTCATCTTTATTACAAGAGAAAAAATTTCACCAAAATCAATACCTAGTTTTTGTGCAAATCCCTTTACTACCAACCTAGCCTTATGTCTCATCTGTCCATTCTCACCTTCCTTTAACCTGTATACCCATTTGTTCTTCAGTGCTCTCTTTCCTACTGGCAACTCAACCAAATCCCATGTTTGGTTCTCTTTCAAGGAATCAATCTCTTCATTCATGCCAAGCTCCCACTATTTCTGGGTTTCTACCCGTATTGCTTCATCAAAACTCTCTGGTTCTCCACTATCAGTGAGAAATAAGTAGAATAATGAAGGGGAATATTGAATTGGAGGTTTACTTACCCTTTCTGACCTCCTCCTGGGCGTTTGAGACTCATTTTCAGCTTGTTGTCCACCCAAATTCTCTGTCAGTGACCAATCTCGATCATCTCCTGGTCTGTACCTGATCGATGTCGGTTCCTCTCGACTGACATCAGTTCCTTCCTGACTGACGTCGGTCACTGTCTGACTGATGTCGGTTCCTATATGACCGACGTTGGTTCCTTCCTAACCGATGTCGATGTCTGTGTTTTCCTGAGTGTTAAAAATCTTTCCCACGAGCTCATTTTGGATCATCACCTCATCCAATTCAACATTGCCCTACTCAAAATTCTTTAGCTTCTTGAGTTGATCACTGTACATCACCTTCTCATTGAAAACAACATTACAGCTTCTAATAATTTTTTTAGTTCCTAGATTCCACAATTGGAATCCAAAATCTCCAGAGCCATAACCAATAAAAGTGCACCTCATAGACTTAACATCCAGCTTCTTTTTATTTTCCTTATCAATGTGCACAAAAGATTCAAAACCAAAAACTATGAGAAATAAAAGATCTACCTTTTTACTTGTCCAAGCCTCTTCTGGAATTCCACCATCCAGAGTAGTAGAGGGTCCTCTATTAATCAGGTAAACTACAGTGTCTACAGCTTCTGCCCAAAAATTTAAGGGCAAACCAGCATGCAACCTCATACTATGTGCACGCTCCAAAATTGTTCTATTCATCCTTACAGCAACTCCATTTTGTTGAGGTGTCCTTGGAACCATCTTTTGCCTATGTATTCCATTCATAGAATAGTACCTGTTGAACTTATAGCTGCAGTACTCACCACCATTGAAGGCACTTCAATCTCAAACCTATTTCATTATCAACCAAAGCTTTTCATTTCATAAATGTGTCAAAAACATCAGATTTCTTCCTTATGCAATAAACCCATACCTTTCTTGTAGCATCATCAATGAAAGAAACATAATACTATGATCCTCCAATAGAAGCTACCTGAGCTGGTCCCCACACGTCTGTGTGAACAAGCTCCAACTTGTGCTTTTTTTTTTGTTGACCCAGTCTTGAGAAATCTCACTCTCTTCTATTTCCCAAAAATACAAGGCTCACAGAAATCTAGATATATGCTTTTCAAATCTAAAATCTTACCTTCTGACTTAAGAACTTTCATTCTCTTCTCACTCATGTGGCTAAGCCTCTAGTGCCACAACTTTGCATCTACTTCTGAAGTAGATAATACAGAAAGAGAATAATCAGTAATACAATTACATAAATAGAGAGTACCTACTCTCTTACCTCTGGCTAATACAAGTGCACCCTTGGTAACCTTCCAAGATTCAGATGTGAGAGTTATTGTGCAACCCTCATCCCCCAACTTTTCTACAGAAATCAGATTCCACTTTAGGATGGGTACATGCATGACATCCTTCAACACCCATGTGTTGCCATTCTACAATTTCAGCTGCACTTTTCTTTTGCCAACAATTTTACAAGGCTCATCATCCCCTAAATAAACTATTCCAAAGTCTCCGTGGACATAATCATTGAAATATTCTCTATTTGGGGTAGCATGGAAAGAGGCACCAGAATCTAAAACCCAAGATTCTATTTTATTATCCAAAGAAAATACAAGAGCATCTTGTGAAACAATACCTGCAACTTTTGCTTCTTCTTTACCTTCATGCTGATTTTCTTCTTTAACCGACAACCAGCAATCTTTCTTTGCATGCCCTATCTTTCCACAATTCCAGTAGGTTATTTTTCTTCCATTTTTGGATTTGGATCTACCTCTCATCTTTGACTTAGACCTGGATCTCCCTTGCTTGCGCTTCTCTTTTTACCTTCCCCTGCTTTCAATACTTAAAGCATTACCTGATGTTTCCTCTGTGCTTTTCCTGCAAATTTCTTCATTCAAGATTACACTAACAACATCATCTACTTTCAAGATATTTGTAGCAGATGCAGTATTACTAACTGCCATTACCAAGCTATGCCAACCTTCAGGTAAAGAGCATAATATTAAAAGAGCCTTAATTTCATCATCAAAAACTATTTTGACTGAATTTAATTGATTTACTATTGCATGGAAATCATTAAGATGACTAGATACAGATCCACCTTCCTGCATTTGCAAATTAAATAATTGCTTCATAAGATATACCTTATTTGAAGCTGAGGGATTTTCATATAAATTTGCTAAAGTATCCATTAACTCTACCATTATCTTTGCCTGTGATAAGTTGGAAATCACAGAAGATGCCAGGCTCAACCTTATGGATCCCAGAGCCTTTCTATCAAGAACATTCCATTCTTCATCTTGCATATCTGTGGGTTTGCTTAAAACCCCTCCCAATGGTAAGTACAAATCTTTTTGATACAGATAATCTTCTATCTGCATCCTCCATAATTGATCATTCTTTCCATTAAACTTCTCCATTCTCAGTTTACTTTCTTCTGCCATTGCTATACTCCCACTAAAACAAAAACCCCTGTGAGTGACCTATAATCAACACACACTAAACAGATCTGAAACCACCTGTTAGTGAACCAAAGCTCTGATACCACTTGTCAGTTGGTATCACTTGGTGAACTAGCAACCTAGCTCTGATACCACTTGTCAAGATCTTAACAAGAATAATTGATTACTGTTGTGTAAGCAACTAAACACAGAATTAAACTAGAATAACAAGTAGCTAGAAATCAGAATCAGCAAAGAACAAGAGATACAAGAAACAATGAAAATTTGTATTAAACTCTTCTCAGAAGAAAATACAATTGAAAAAATCTCTCTTTCTTCCACACCTCTCAAATGTACAGATCTCTTTCCCTCAAGAGTTCTCTCTATCAATTACAAACACAATTCAGATACTTGAATTGTCTATCTTACATCCACACAAGCTATGAAGATTTATCCCTATTATATAGAATTAGGGATCATGAGCTATGCATTCTCCACCATCAAATACACCTCCTAATCAAAGGTTCAAATCAGTCCTACCAAAAATATAAATGTGGACTTACAACTAATAGTTAAACATTTCATGCAAACAATCTATTTTGCCACGAAAATAGACTTCTAGAATGCACAAGTAACCGACGTCGATCCCTGTCTACGTGCACATGACCGACGTTGGCTGATCCATAACCGACGTTGGCAGCCTCCAGTCGATCCCCGACCGATGTCGGCAACTGTGTAGTCTAGCAACCTCTGCACTTGCTCATTTGGTGAAGCTTTTAGCTCCACAACTCAACATAATTTACTTTTGTTCACATTATATGTTTAAAATATGATATTTGCTTATGTGGTAAAGTATTGGTATTTTTTCATTTACTTTGATATAGTGATAAATGAGGCAATCAACTTACATAAAGAATCTAGTTGGGAATAATAAATCTCAACTATAATGATCAAGTGGTAATTGTTTTATCACTCTTAGTTATAACATTGTAACTAATGTATCTATATAAGTATCTAGTGTGTCTATCTGATTAGTATCCTTGTATGTTGGGTTTCATACCTAAATTAGTTATGTAGATATGTGAGTCGAATCTAACAAGTTTATATCAATGCCTTACCCGCGTGTCCCTATAGAGAGATCTCAATCAACCAATGGCTCCTTAGTATGATCAATGTGGGAAAGATTGGTCATAATATAAGGTACACTATGATAAGGACTTATTCTAGTGTTTTACTTTTGTGAAGGCTGATGGACTATACATTCCTAAAAATTAGTGGAATAGGATGTCTTGACATCTTAGAATGACCTTTAGGATATGTAGGGTAAAGATACCTTGATGTGTCTTTTTGAAATGCAATAATCCCTCGATTTGCAAGTTATGAAGTATTTTACCTTAACTCAAAACAATTATTATTATGATGTCCATTAATAACATGGTAAGTGTGAAAGGGTTTTTCTTTTACTTTTTCAAATATTTGTGGTGGATGGTAGTAATTTGGAGGTAGAGTAATCAACTGTTTATCCAATAGTGTATGCAATACGTCATGTGGTATATCTCTTTTTAGATCAAATTTTAGTGGTTTCCAGTTAGTAAAGGTATAGGTTTTAACTATACGAAGTATTTTATAGCTATATTCCTTTCTTATGTGTAAAATGTTTATTATTTTTTCCTTGATGTGTACTACTGATTTAGAAGAAGGTATTTGAGGTGTCTCATGACCCTTCTTATTTTTTTGTTTTGATTTGTAGAAGTTGTTTGTAACATGATTTCCTTCAGGAGAAAAAAATAAGTGATTTGGTATTGGTATATGTTAGGGCATATACATATTTATACACATACCTATATAGAGTATTGAAAGAAGTAAAGGGCTTGTGCAATACTTTTTCTCTAAGTGGATAAAGAAGACCCCTACCAAATATGAATTAAACTTTTAGATTCAAGTGGTGTAGTTTAATGAAAACAAGATACCCTTAAATATAATAGAATAATATTGAATAGATTCATCTACATTTTGAGTTAAGGATTACAAATTATCCAATGGTAACTTTGGTAACTTATGCTTATGGAAATTAGATAAGAATACATCTTCCAATTTTTTAAAGGTTGGCAAAGAACCATTTGGAAGGATATAGAATCAATATATGGATTCTTGAGTTAAACATATATGGAAAGAATTAATTAATAGGTGTCCATATTTGGACCAATGGTCAAAGGAATTTGTATATTGTCTAAAATGACTAGCATGATCTCCTTAACCATCGAAGGGAAAAAAGATAGTCAAGAAAAAATAGAAAGGATATGAATGATAAAAACATCTCATGTAAGAGTTTGATCCTCTAATATACTATCATTAAAGGTGGTCTCATGGGAGGACACTTACAACTTAAGGATATTCATTTGATGTTAAAGGTATCCTATAGTAGTAATCATGGATATAATGTCACTAGATGGAATTGATAAATAGGTTGAAGAGGTACATATAGGTTTTAATTTACCATCCACATAAAACATAGGAATAATAGGCTATTTACCATCATACTTGCATTATAGGGTAGTATCATCACATGGTTTGGAAATAGTACGTAAAGGAACATCCATGTTGCATGATGAGTCAAGAGATCTCATGATATAATTTTGTATGTCACAAAGGTTAATACCACTATCTTGTCATTGTGTTAGACTAATATCAATTTCATGACATACAATAGGAATAGGAGATGTGAATTCATTTTTGTATCTAAGAATGGCACATGATTTTGTGAATAAAATGTAAGAGAGGGAGAAAGGAGAACATTTTATACTTTATTTATAACATCATTATAGGAAAGGAAAATGCAATTTTCACTTTCATTTTTGAACTCGAATAAAAAATATATAGAAGGTGTAATGTTAATTTCTATTTTTGGTATATCTTTATCATATGAGAAATAAAAATTTGTGTAACTAGATTGTTCTTTTGGTGATGCAACATTGCCATTTTTGTCACAGAATGTAATTTAAGTTTATTTTTATGTTGTGCAATTTTGAAAAGAGATGTAGAAAATGTGTTTGACAATATATGCATTTCATCAAACAATGAATTTATAATGAGAGGTTCAGAGTTATATTTTAATTTTATTCTTTATAACCTACTAAGATAGGGGGAGAATTACAACATTCATCTGTCATTAATATATAGAAAATGAGCGATGAATTCACCATTTTCATTTGAATGATTAAAATAGGAAACATGATTTTCAACATTATCAATATTATGTAAATAAAATAGAATGCATCCTTTGTAACATATTCATCATTAAGTAGAGAGGAAACACATTAAAATATGGGTTCATGTGTTGAATATGACAAGTTTTTCCTTTCAACTTCATGAATGCTAATTTATTGCTTGTTTATTGTATCATATTGACTGCTATGCAAAAAAATTGTATAATTGATTTTCATTCAAATAACTCATCATTAGATTCTAAATGATGTGATGTAGAAGTTGGATAATTACGTTTCTCTCTCTCTCTCTCTCTCTCTCTCTCTCTCTCTCTCAATATATATATATATATATATATATATATATATATATATATATATATATAATTAATCGTAATAATAATCATAATGGGAATGTGAAGTTATACCATGAGATTTGACATATTCATTAAGACTCACACTTTAATTATTGGTATTTTCATTATCATAGTTGTAATAAAAAATAGATGATTGGGAACATTATTCATTTGCCATAAGATCCTCATAAGCAATGTATTGATCATCGGAGAGATTAAATAAAAGATTAAAAGGATGAGGTTTTTCAAGGTTATCAATAAAATATTCCATGATGAGGGTTCTAAGTTTGGACACAACCCGAAAATAAAATAATAGAAGGCCTATGGGAAAATAGAAAGAAGGTTTCCTTAAGCTATGCCCATGAAAATAAATTTAGATCTAGAAAATAAAATATAGAAATTTGAAAATAAACTTTTTTGGAAGGAGAAACCCTAGTGGAATTTAGGGCTTAATTCAAATATAGAGAATAGGTTCACCAGAATGTTTAAACCATAAATTTTGATAGTGGGGGATAGGGTTAAGAATGTAGAAGTAGATATAACACAAGGGTGATAAACTAGTTTATAGAAGACTAATAAATAGAAAAATTAGATAAACAATATTATGAATTTATACAATCGAGATTACTAAAAATAGTAAAGTAAAAATATTGAAAGATATTATAATCAATTAGAAACAATGGTACTTAGCTAGTTTAACTATGTGTAGATGAATCTAGATTGAATATAGGTGTAACTTATTTAGGATCAATGTTCTGGATCAATCATTGAATTATGGATATTTTAATTTTGTGGTTGTAGACACTACCATCGATGCTAGTATTCAACTTTGATGCATGTATCTAGTACATCATAGTTATTGGATATGGATGCAACCAAATTCATTTTTTTAATTTTTTATTACCTATCTTCTGGTGTATTAAGATCTAAGATACATGTTTTCACTCTTCACTAATTTATCAAACCCTATCTTTTCACCCATCTTCACCCTTGAAATGAGTTTTCAAAAAAATGGGTTAATGTGCTCAGATTGTCTAGTTGTCCCAAATACCCCTCTGTCAATGGGTGTTTTTAACATATCCAATACTCCAAGGAGGGCCTCATACTTATTTATTTTTCCCCTATGTGTGATAAAATGTGCATACAAGGGTGCAATATAATATATGAAGATGCATGTAGTTATATATCTTGTAATTTGACAAATATCACTCATGGGTTGATCTTTGAATGCTTCAGACTTGTAATGTGATTGATCCAATGTTTGATATTAAAATAGAGATGAATATGGTAGAATAAAGTGTTCGTGCAATTTATTATTTTATCTTTAGTAGTATTTTTATTGGTATTTGTCTAGATTAATAATGAGAAGGCTTAGACTTGTATTTATACCACGTCTTTTGAAATTATCTCACTGTAAGGCTCAACAAGATAAATAGGCCAACCCATAGGTTTTGAAACATTTTTATTTTAAATTAGTTTTGAAAACTAGACAATAGATAAGGATTAGGACACTACCATCAATAATATTGTCCTTATGTGGTCGATAGTGTCAAGAAGGATAGAAAGTAGGTATGAATTTGAAGCTAGAAGTTAAAGATGTTTATCAGGATTTAATATTTCTATGTATTATAGGAGATCTAGGTCATTAGAATGATATGAATCAAACTAAGAGATAAGCATTTAGGCACAGTGAGATGGAAAATGATCCTTTTGGTAGTAGAGAGGTCAAGAACTAAAGGGTAGAGCCCTGATTGACATTTATCAAATATACAAGACTGAGATGCTATAAATATTCAATATTAGTATTTTAAAGTCTTATAAACATACCTAATATTTATATACACTTTATAAAATGGATAAATAAAACTCAAAAACCTTTTTCTTGCATCCAAAAGCAGGGAAATGTTTTAAATATTACTCAATGTAGCTAGAAATATTTCAACTAAGTGCTCAATCAACAAAATTATTTGTGTTCACATCTAAGGATGGGAAAGCAAGGAAGTAACCCACCTATTGCATTAAGAATTGTCTTCTCAAGAGTGTCCTGGAATAGGAGAAGACATGTTGTGTCTTGTGTATTGGATTCATCAAGAGTAGAAGCCTCATGAAATCCATAGTGCACACTAAACCAGATACTTCTAAGTAGTGGGATTTGAGAGATGGTTCATGGTAGAATCATGGATGGAGGATTAGTCTATGGAGAAGTGAGAGTCATTTCAAGGGATGCAATATGCTATAGATGTTGATAAAGCTGGTCAAGGCAGAGAATTTTTAGTAGTGTAAAAAATCTTCTACTAGGTTTATGTCAGGGCAACAATGGGATTTGATAGACAATTGGTTGTAGAATAATTAGGTGTGGTTAAATCCTATGTATATTGACTTCAAGTGGGATTATGTTAGGTGTGATGTCATTATTCACAATCACTATTCATGGTGATGTGGCATGTTGTTGATGTGGTTGATTGGTTATGTGGCATGGACCATAGTGGGTTTTATGGACCTATGGAGCATCTTTCATGTTGAAAAGATGAGGAGACAAAAATGAGATGCATTTTTACACTTAGTCATATGGGTTGGCTTTTGTGGATGCATATGAGGACACGTGATAGTGGATCCCATGATTCCATTTAGGCATGTGATGTGGGACACAATTTTTTTGTGGGATCTTGTTAGATGAGATCAAAATTTGGGAATCTTTTAAATCAGGTGAAATCACATGGGAAAGTGGGGGATAATGATCACTATGATAGATAGAGGTCACATGTGAAGTGGGGAGTAGCACTTTGGAGTGCACATAGAGTAGTCAAGGGGGCATATGTTGAGGTATGTTCCTAATATTGGTTTTGAAGCTTTGTTGTTGTCATTGATGTCAAAGTCAAGAGAGATGTCAGTTATGTCAAGGTCAGAGTCGAGGCCATGCATGGTGAGATGATATGCATCAAAGAATTCCCATGACAAGATAAAATTTGAAGGAAACCTCTTGTCTCTTTATTGAAAGAGAATTTTAAGGAAAATTGGTAATCCTTCTGAGGTTACTAGTATGTCAAAGTCAAGATCATGGTACAAGGTAAGCTACTATTGTGTACCAAGTGTCTTGAGAAGCCTAATGTAGCCGTAGGAGAAGGTGTAAGCATGAATCATAGTGATTTTTGGTGATTTATGTCAGTATATGCATGAGAGAGTGCATAAATATGTGTAAACATGATCAAGAGGCAAATAATCTTTCAAATGGGTTCAAAGGTCAAGTTTGAAGCTTAATTCTTGTATGAAGAGACTTAGTGAGTAAGCATAGGCTTAGTAGCATGATGAGGTAAGAAATATATGAATTGTGTGAATAATGTTAGAATAATGTGAGCATGTTGTGAATTCATTTGACATGTGGATGAGGTATTGATAATATTACAAGAGGTTTCAAGGTATGATCATGGTCTAAGTATGACTACCAGTTCAAGGTCTAGTGTGCAAAGAGACTTAGTATGGCCTAATGAGGGGTTAAGTTAATTTTTAAAGGCGTTATAGTTATTAAGAGAATTTAAATAGGTTTTAAATTTGTGTTAATAATTTTTACAAAGTTTGAGGTCATATCCTAAAGAAGAAAGCATGAAAATTAGTGTTGAGATTCTTTGTGTGCATAGAATGGGGTATTGCAAATTTGAGAAGGAATTTATTATGCTTGTTGGAATGTGAAAAATGTGCATGAGATATTGATTATTTCATGGGATAATTTTTTAAGTTTCATATCTTTATTTTCTTGTCATTGGTTTTGGATTTGACAGGTAATCCTTTATGAATGATCGTTAAGAAGGAAAACCAGTCAAAACCCTCATAGTAACCTAATAGGAAATATATTATTGGTTATGGATTATAATGGTTTTTTTTGTCATATTTTTATTTTTTTAACATGTAAAGGACTCTTCCATGTTCCTTCAAGTGGTTTTGGTTTGTCACAAGAGTGAGTAGAAGCTACAGGAAAACCCTTATTTCTTGGAATTTTGATATAACAGGTAGGGTTGACCAGGTCAAAGCATGAAAATGGATGAATTATGATTTTTGATACTTATATTTAATTATAATTTAATTTTATGATCAGGTTTTATATATAAAATTTTATAAACTGGTCATGGAAGTTGGTCTATTGCTAAAAGGGCCTAATGAGCAAGATAGTGAGAAAACTGGGTAGTAAGAAGAAAGAGATTAGGGATTGGTTGTAGAGGATTAGGGATGGATAAAAATGTATGGGGTAATTTATAAATACCTATAGCTCATATCCAATTTTTTTATTATTTTTTTTATGTACACAAACATGCTACAAGTTGTTCTCAAAGTGATTTGTCTAACACAGTAAAGTCTGTATAGAGTGAAGATGTGAGATTGATTTGTAAGACTACTATTGATAATATAAATTGTAATATATATTTTAAAATATTATATAAGTATTATTAAGGTTTATTTAAATACATTTAAATATCATAAAATTCTTTCCATAGGTGTTCTAAGACTTTATCTTCTTGACTATGTTTTTGATGCTACAGGCAATTTTCTGTGTGAAAGTGAGAATGTTGTTCTTGAGTGGTTTTTCATAGTGTTGAAGAATAAAATGTACATAAAGTTATTATAAAGGTATAATATGTTAATTTTAACACATTTTTATTCATTATAAACTCCTATGAATGTGTGAAAATTCAAAGGTTCTTGATTGGGTTTTTGAGGCTTGTGTGCAGTTTTGAGTGAGCATATGAAGTTGATTAGTTAGAGATATTTTTCCTTGTTTGATGAATTATAATGAACATTATGTTGAATTTTAGGTAATTTAAATTCTATAAATTTTACATTTTATTATTATTATATGTAAAAATTTAGTATATTATTTATATTTGCAAGACAAACTTTCTAGCGGTAAGAAGGCTTATTGGCGAGTAAACCTAATTATATGGTTCAAAGAGTGAAATGAACTAAATGGTGTTGGAGACATAAGGTGAGATTATCAGAGGTATATTTGATCTTTTTTAAATTTTTTCATCCATTTTTTAATTCTCAAGGTGTTATAAGGAGGCCTAAGTAAAACATGTGCTTAAAGAAGGCCTAATTGCATTAGGTCTCTATTAGGCCTAATAGTGGATTTGGCCCTTAAGGGTGATGAAGGACCTATTTGGTGGTTGTTTAACTTATGAAACATGTTTATTTATATATTTAAATTTTTATATAAGTATTTTGAGGTTCTTATTTGACCAATATAGGTAAGAGCAAGAGTCAAGTATAAAGACAAGGCCTAATAGGCCAAATTTGACTAGTTAAAATATTAAGGATTATGAGCAAATGATATAGAGTTTTGGAAACTAGGAAAAGGTTTTAAGACCATTAGATAGGTATTTTAAATATTTAATGAATGTATAACTATGATTATATAGGTGATGATCAAGGTCATAATATCTAATTTTTTCAAGAAAAGGGCTAATTGAGAGAGAAGGCCTTATAGACTGTTTGAGAGAGATAGAAGAGTGAGAAGATCAAAAGAAGGAGGTCATTTTTATTTTATTGAGAAATAGGTTTCTAATAATGATTATAAATTCAAGGTATCTAATTTGGTTTTGAGTTACTTAAGGGTTTTGGTGCCTCCTTTTAAGTTAGTACTTGTTAAAGGACTAATTGAGTTGGTGCTTGAATAGTGAGGGGTTGGTGCTCCTTGTGGGGTTGGTGTCTTAATAAAAGTTTGATTCATTATTATAGGAATTTATTAAAAGATATGAATTATTGGGTTTTATCCTCCAATATGGTTTACCACATATATCTTATGTTCTTATGTTGTTTACTTTCATAGATGTTTGTGTATGCATTGGTTAATGTATGTATGTGAATGAATGCTTCATGGATGTTAAGTGATATTAAAGGATTGTTTTAAGGAAAATGATTCACATCCCCCTGCTCCCTCCCCCTCCCCCCCATATCATTATATATCCTTCTAACATTTTTTATCATATCAAGTATTTTTAAGGATGTATAATAACTTAAAGGAGATTCTAAGCAAGCAAAGATGGCTAGTCAAGCACAAGGTGGTTTTTCTATAAGCAAGGCTCCATTGTTTAATGGATCTAATTATTATTTTGGAGTGTCAAGATGAGTAAATATTTTATGTCTCAATGTCATGATGTTTTTCAATCAGTCTTATATGGATATGCTTCACCCCTATTCCTCTTACAAATGCAACAGGAAAGAAGGCTAGTGACAATAATTAAAAAGTAATGAATGGTATTATGTGTGGCCTATCAGAGGTAGAACTTATGAAGGTGATGAACTGTATGTCTACTAAATAAATTTGAGACAATTTTAAGAATATTCATGAGGGATAATCCAAGGTCAATTTGGCTAAGTTGTAAACCCATATAAGATAACTTGAAACCCTAAAAATGAATGAAGATGAGACCATTGAAACCTACCTATTGAGGGCTGATGAAGTGGTCAACATCATAAGAGGCCTATGTGAATAATTAAAAGAGTCTATTATTGTTCAAATTTTTTTGATATATTTAACTCCCAAATTTTATTTTAAGGTATTTGTTGTTGAATAGATGCAAGATCTAGACAAGTTAGAGATGGATGAACTTCATGGCACCCTAACAGCCTATGAGATGAGGACAAGTGAAGGAAGACCTAAAAAGAAGGAAGTTGTATTCAAGGAATAAAATAAGCTAAAGAATAATAAGACACAAGGTAAGAAATTCAAAAATAATGATGAATTTGATATTGATGATGATGAGTTTATAGTTATGTTTGTAAGAAAGTTGAAGACAGGCTCAAGTAAATACAAGGGCAAGTTGCCCTTTAAATGCTTCAATTATGGAGAGATTGGACACTTTGATAACAAGTTCCCTCATAAGCACAAGGAAAAATACTTATGAAGATCATGATGATGATAGAATGTCCTATAGGTCTAATATGAGAAAGAAAAGCTTTAGAAGGTATGATGATAAGAATTTTTTCAAGAATAAAAGAAGTTTCTACATCAAGGAAGATTGTAGCTCATCTGATGAGAGTGAGAGAAGTGTAAGGTGATGGCCTTGATTTAAATTTATTTATCTTCATGGATGAGGAATCAATCTATTCAAATCAAGAAGAGTCTATATAGATTGGAGGTATTGTTCCTAATTCAGATGATGAAGATAATGAGGTAGACTTTGAGGCTGAGTTGATGAATACTCTAGAACAAATAAAGATGGTAAAGAAGAAGGATAGGGTGATGAGGTCTCTTATCAAATATTATGAGGAGTAAATAAACTTTTTTGAATCTAGACTAAGCAACAACTCCAAGGAATAAAAGGAAATAGTCAAACATGTGGAGACTTAACTTGAGATTATGACTGCTAGTCTAAAGACCAAAGAAGAAGAATGTGTAAGGTATATAATTGAAGTGGACTCCTTGAGAGATGAGTTAGATCAGACATCAATTAAGCTTAAGTTCTTTGTGAGGTTTGAAAATATTACTAATGATCTAGAAAACATTCTGAGTAGTCAAAAGACTATTAGTGACAAAATAGGCCTTGGTTTCAATAGAAACCAAAAGAAGAACAATAATGTGATCAACAAGGTCAATAGTCAATCAAAAAATGATGGTGTTATTAGAATAAATACTAATCCTATCAGACAACCTAATGGTATAAGCTATGTTAATCCTTTCAATGGTTATTGTTATTCATGTAACCAATTTGGTCATAGAGAAAGGCATTGTAGAAGGCCATCCAAGAATGAATATGCATGGAACTATGAGGAGAGTCATCAATCAAGAAGTATGGATCATGGTATGTTTCCATAAAAAGGAATAATGTGTTTCAAATTTTAAATGGTTGGTCATACTGTAAAATATTACAAGCATGGTTTCTCAAGCCTAAACAAGAAAGTTGAGACTCCTAGAATGCAAGAAATAAGATAAGACAGTGAGTGGAAACAAAAGTTAGCTAAGGTCAATAATGAATAGTCTAGAAGTACAAATGGACTATTTACCATGGTGGATCATAGCTCAGATGCAAATAAGTGCCAATAATTCTCCTTATCATCTCAGATTGTGGATCAAGGAGTTAAGACCAAGAAACCAAGTCTAAATGTTTTTCAAATAAAGATTGAAGGAGGTCAAGCCAAAAGTGATATTCAAGCCTAAGAGGATCATGAATGAATTTTAGTGTAATAAGGACATGGAGATCTAAGAGTCTCTTGATTTTATGTTATTTTAGAACTCGAGAGAGAAGAGGTGACTCCACTAGGCTTCGTGGAGCCACTTAGCTAGCAAATAGAAGCATGAAGCATGCTTGGTCTTAAGGGGATTTTTTGTGTTCTTTGGTGACTTTCAGATTCAAGGTTCTGTCAAGAGTTTATTATAGCTGTGATCACAAGAGATTGGTCACAAAGAGTTTGTATGATGACTTGATCAAACCAAGTCATAGCTTTGACAATGTCTAAATTTCTCATGGAGATAAAGGGATCCAATCATGCTCCAAGATTAGGTATGTAAGCTTGATATGTGTTAAGTTTGTTTCAAAAGAAAAGGTGTGTTGTTTTAGGTCCAAGGATTAGATAATTTCCAAGAACATGACTCTTTTTCATTAATGCTAAAGGGGGAAAAAGTTTCTATTTGGGAGAAAGACCAAGTATCAAAAAAGATTCAGCTTGAGGAGATGAGAATGATCTGTTATGTTAGAGTGTTTGCCATCATATGAAAAAGGGGGAGATTATTGAGGTATATTATTGTTGTTGGTTTTAAATCTTTCATGCTATCATTAATGTCAAAGTCAAGATAGATGTTAGTTATGTCACGGTTAGAATTGAGGCCATGCATGGTGAGATGATATGCATCAAAAAAGCCTCATGACAAGATAAAATTTGAAGGAAACTTCTTGTCTCTCTATTGAAAGATAATTTTAATTCAACCTAGTAATCCATTTCTGAGGTTGATGGCATGTCAAATTCAAGATCATGGTATAAGGTAATCTACTATTATGTATCAAGTGTCTTGAGAAGCCTAATCTATCCCTAAGAGAAGGTGTAAGCATGAATCATAGTGAGGCTTGGTGATTTATATCTAGTACAAGCATGATAAAGTGCATAAATATGTGTAAACATGAGCAAGAGGAAAATAATCCTTTAGATGAGTTCAAAGGTCAAGTTTGAAGCTTAATTCTTGCATGAAGATACCTAGTGAGTAAGCATAGGCTTGGTGACATGATGAGGTAAGAAGTTTATGACTTGTGTGAATAATATTGATAGCATGTGAGCATGGTGTGAGTTCATTTGACATGTGGATTAGGTATTGAGAATAGTACAAGGGGTTTTAAGGTATGATCATGGTCTAAGTATGATTGGCAGTTCAAGGTCTAGTGTGCAAAGAGACCTAGTATGGCCTAATGAGGGTTCAAGTTCATTTTCCAAGGTGTCAAAGATCTTAATAGAATTGAAGATAGGTGTGAAAGGTTGTGTTAATAATTTTTAAAATTTTGAGGTCATATCCTAAATAATAAAGCATGAAAATTGGTGTTGAGATCCTCTATGTGCATAGAATGGGGTGTTGCAAACCCAAGAAGGAATTTATTATACACGTTGGCATGTGAAAAATTTGCATGAGATCCTAAGTATTTCATGGAAGTTTGTTAAAGGTCCCTATCTTTATTTTCCTAACATTGGTTTTGGAGTTGAGGGGCAATCCTTTATGAATGATTTCTAAGAAGGGAAACTGGTTAAAACTCTCCTAAACCCCTCATAATGACCCAATAGGAAAGATCTTATAATTTATGGCTCAAAATAATTTTTTTGACCTATTTTTATGTCTTATAAAATTTAAAGGACTCTTCCAGGTTCCTCTAGGTGGTTTTGGTTTGTCACAAGAGTGAGTATAAGCTACAAGAAAATGCTTATTTTTTAGAATATTGATATAACAAGTAGTGTTGACTAAGTCAAAGCATGCAAATAGATGGAGGATGATGTGTGAGACTCATAGTTTATAATAATGTAAGTTTTTGAGTATGTTTTAGGCCTGAAAATTTTCTAAATTAGTCATGGAATTTGGCATATCACTAAAAGGGCCTAATAAGCAAGACAATGAGAGAACTAGGCAGTAGTGAGAAAGAAATTAGAGATTGGTTGCAAAGGATTAGGGATGGATAAAAATTAATGGGTTAATTTTTAAATTCATATACATAATATCCTCTTTATTTATATTTTTTGGTGATGCACATAAACATTATAAAAAAATTTCTCAAAGTGATATATCTAACACAGTGAAACCTGTAAAGAGTGAAGATGTGAGATTGGTCTATAAGACCAATATTGATATTAAACCTTGTAATATATATTTTCAAATGAGATATAAGTATGATTAAGGTTCATTTAAATATATTTTAATATCATAAAAGTGTTCCCATAAGTGTTCTAAGACTTGATCGTCTAGACTATGTTTTTGATGCTACAGATAATTTTCTGTGTGAAAGTGAGAATGTTGTTTCTGAGTGTTTTTGCATAGTGTTTAAGAATAAAATGCACATGAAATTTTTATATAGGTATCATAGGTTAATTTTAACACATTTTTATGCATGATAAATTCCTATGAAGGTATGAAAATTTAAAGGTTCTTGACTGGGTTTTTGAGGCCTGTGTGTAATTCTGAGTGAACATATGAAGTTGATCAGTTAGAGGTCTTTTGCCCTATTTGATGAATTATAATGACCATGATGTTTAACCTAAGTTCATGTGTGTGTGTGTGTGTGTGTGTGTTTTATTTTTTAGTATGATTATGTGTAAAATTTGAGTATATGATTGATATTTTCAAGACAAACTTTCTGGCAGTAAGAAGTCTTATTAGCAAGTAGACCTAATTATATGGTTCAAAGAGTGAAATGAAATAAATGGTGTTGGGGACATAAGGTGAGAGTATAATAGGTCTATTTGAGTCATTTTTTAAGTTTTTCATCTATTTTTTGAGGCTCAAGGTGTTCTAAGGAGGCCTAAGTAAAATGTGTGCTTAGAGAAGACTTAATTGCATTAGGTCTCTATTAGGCCTAATGGTGGTTTTGGCCCTTAAGGGTAATGAACGACCTATGTGGTGATTGTTTCACTTATTAAATGTGTGTATTGATATATTTCAAGGGTGATCCAAGTATGGTGAGGTTCTTATCTGACAAATATGGGTAAGATCAAGAGTCAAGTATAAAGACAAGGCCTAATTTGACTAGTTAGAATATTAAATATTATGAGCAAAGGATATAGAGTTTTGGAAACCAGGTAAAGGGTGTGAATACCATTAGAGATTTATGGTTAATATTTCATGAATTTATAACTTTTCTTCTACAGGTGATGATCAAGGTCAAAATATCTAATTTTTCCAAGAAAAGGGTTAGTTGAGTGAGAAGGCCTAATAGGCTATTTGAGAGAGATAGAATAGTGAGAAAAGAAAAATAATGAGGTCATATTTATTTGAGTGAGAAATAGGTTTCCAAGGGTGATCAGAGATTCAAGGTAGTTGAGTTGGTACTGAGTTACCTAAGGGGGTTGATGCCTCTTTGCAAGTTGGTGCTTGTTTAAGGACTAATGAGGGGTTAGTGCTCCTTGTGGAGTTGGTGACTCAATAAAAGTTTGATTCATTGCTTATAGGACTATAGTCCAAGATGTGCATCGGTGTGTTTTACCCTTCAAGAGGGTTTATCACATATATCTTGTGTTCTTATGTTGTTTTCTTTCATAGATGCTTGTGTATGCATTGGTTAATGTATGTATGTTAATGAATACCTCATGGATGTTAAGTGATATTGAAGGATAGTTTTAAAAAATTGATTCACCACCCTCCCTCAGTATATGTACTTCCAATAGCATCATGATATTTAATTCAAAGCTTGACTTGGCACATGGGGGAGACATGGCTCCCTATTGATGAATAGTGCACCCACTTCAAGGATGGTGTATTTTATCCCCTCTCTTAGTTATTTCTCTTATTTTTATCTCTTGCTGTAAATGCATAAATATGCATGATCTCTCCATTTTAATTCATCCAGTTATTATATCTATGCAAGCTTATGCGTGCATGCCTTGGAGGTTGGATCCTAAAGGCTATGTTATTTTTGGTTCACAACCTAAATGCTTAAGGTGTAAGAACTAAGTGCTTAGTGTTATTAGCACTAAATGAGTTGTTGGAGGAGTGGTGTAGAATATATTGATGTTGTTAATAATAAGTATGGAAGCTGTCATTTTCTTCGTGTTTTTTTCCTTACATTTAGCAAGGTTTTCCATGTAATCTCTTGTGTAGTTTTCCCTCTTGTCTCTCATTTTTGTAACTTGTTTTTCCATATTAAGTTACTTGCACATTAGGATAAATATTATTGATCCTAACATGTAGTATCAAAGATTTTATTCCTAACATGCCCCTTGTTTTTGGTCTCCTTAAACCCCTTTCTTTGTGACATTGAGTGTTCTTATGTGTGTACTCAATTATTTGTTGACCTTATGCTTATTAATCCTAGACATTTTCATGATCCATATCATGCATCTTAGGGCTCGTTGTGATTGGATATTGTGAGCTTCATTGATACATATACTTATACATGATACCACTATATGCTTCATTACTACGCAATTGATATTGATATGACATGGTTACCTTATCTTTTTAAGATAAGGTGACTACCAAGTTGCATTCTCCTCACCTTAAAAGGGGGTCATATCAATGGGGGATTTTCATAAATACATGATTTCACACATATAGTTAGAAATTTTGGCAAAATTTGATACAGTTTACATGATTCAAATATACACTTGGGACAAAATCATGCATTTGATATATATTTTCACAAATTGGGGACATATTTTTTCGTATTTGAGATAGATATCATACTATTCACAAAGCAAAGGTTACATTTTGACAGATACTTTAGCTTGAGACACATTAAAGGTGCATATGCCATGCAAATACACTAGATATCATATATAATTTACAAAGCAAATGTTATATTTTGATAGAGACTTTAGCTTGAGACACATTAGAGGTGCATATGCCATGAAAATCACCATATCATAGATACATACTCATATTATGCATCACTTATAACAAATTTAATGAGGTGGAATGAATAGAGTTTATTCCTTTCTCACCACACATTGATGAACTGACTTTTCCATGACACACCAATGGAGATTTTACTTATCTATAGTTGTTGCCTCCCTTGATTAGTGCATTCAAGACTCAACACCCTCAATGGTCTTGACACCATTCTCCTTTTCAAATTGAGATGGTTATACTATTTGACCTTAGCTAGATTGGCTAGATTATGATTACACTTGAGCTATGCAATTGAGATTCAGTTTTCTCAATGGCCTTGGAAAAACTTTTCCTTGCACCAGATTGGGGGCATGATCACCCTCTAATTCCCCTCTTCACATCTCAAATTTTTAGTTATGAACCTCTTGGTTCTCTAATGCTTCAACAAAGAAGAATCATTATCAAAGTAAATTACTAAGGGGAAGCATGGTTGCATCAACACACAGTTGTAGTCCCTCCTTGATCTCTTTACTTTCATGCATTTCAGTTATTTATTTTTAGATTATATACACTAATTACACTATAACATGCTCTTGATTTTAAATAACTCAAAAACATTAAATTCAAACAGGACTCAAGCAAAGGCAAGGTGTGTTGTACACACCAAGGTACACATTTCTTTCATTTAACCTAGTAATTTCATCCTTATGCATTACTAGATTAAAAGTGGCCAGGGAGAATATAGATTCTAATATATGATTTTATATGACATACTAGTCTTGTATACTTGACAAATACCAATCATGACTCAACCTTTTATTTATGACCTTAATACTATAGAAAATTTCACATTCGCCATCTCATTATGCCTAATTGCTTATCCTAGGTCTAAACATAATATTATGATGACATAGACCATCTATAGCCTAAAGTATGCATAAACCCTGATTTATATCCTGTATAGATAGTTACAAATCATCATCAACTCTTTACCCTACAAGACACTAGTGTCTAGATTAGGATATTAACATTAACACTAGTGTCTAAAATATGATGATAGTGTCCCTGCCTTCTAAACGATCAAATTACAAATCTCACAGTATGTATGGGTTGACTTATTTGTCTTTTTAAAATCTCCCATGAGATTATTTTAAAAGGTGTGGTATAAATACAAATCAAAGGTCACTCATTATCCATCTAGCAATATCTACCAAGCACTTCTCAAGTTCATACTACACTACTGAAAATCATTCCCACCACTGAGCTATATTGCCCAATTCTTCTCTATCAATTATAAGATCAATCTTTTTATAGGTATGGAACATTCAAAGAGCAATGTATGAGTAGTATTTGTCACATTACAAGCTAGATCACTAGATGCACTCACATATATCATATTGCATAATTGTTCACACAAGCCCACATAAGGGGGAGAACTACATTGGTCTGAGAACCTTTTTAGAATTTATGACTATATAAGTAGCACTCATTGATAAAGGTATTTTTGAGGTCAGCTCGACTTCACTTGAGCCCACTAACTCATATTTTACAAGGTGACATGCTCTACTTGGAGGACTTAGTGTTTTGAGAAAAATACTAATTTTGGGAACCTATGTGCATGATTTGAATTGACAACATGTAAGGCAACATTGAACCCTAAAAAGCACAATTAGTTATTCCAAAAAAGATTAATATTCAAAGTCAGATAGAATCATCAAAATTAGGATAGAACTATCGATGCTAGTGTCCACAGTGTGATGCTAGTGTCCATACTAACATAAGCTAATTTTTAGAATCTAACAAATCGAGTTGAATCATCAAACTATCTAGTTCCACCTATCTCCTAGTCAAATTTGCATACACATCATTGTATAAACTAAGTATTATTTCTCCTTTACATTATCACTTTCAAAATATTGATTAACATTGTACTTTTTTATATTTAACATATTCTCAAATTTAATATATTTATTAAAATATTATAAATATAAATTATTTAATTAACCTATTTTATAGTAACGTACTCAAAATTGATTAGGCTATTCCCCCTGACCCTTAAAACCATATAAAGGGTTAAATAGTGTCGTACTTGGATTAGATCGATTCATGGAGCATATGGCCTTCTCAGAATCTCTAGGAACTTTTTACAGTTTTGTATAAATCATCGAAACCAAAATTAGATGAAAAAATATTATTTAGTTGGCTTTTAGTTGGTCCAAATTATTTGAGATGTTATTGTCCAGTGGATGTTTTCATGGAGAGAAAAGGTCATGCAGTGGCTATAAGTACATAAGGGTCTATGTTTAGGTGAGCAAAGGACATGCGTTGGCTATAAGTACATAAGGGTTTGTGTTTAGGTGAGCAAAGATCATGCGTTGGCTATAAGTACATAAGGGTTTGTGTTTAGGTGAGCAAAGGTCATGCGTTGGTTATAAGTACATAAGGATGTATGTCTAGGTGAGCTCACATTGAATGTAAAATATTTGTTAACATTTTATTATAGTCTTAAGTCATATTCAATATATGCGAAGTGGCAATCAGGGGTCAATATCACATTCATCTAGTATGTAATTCATAAGATAGGTTTATGTACGAGACTTGTCTATCGTGTACTATAATAGTAAATACAGAGATCAAATATAGGTTTCAACAGATTTTAGGGCCTTTAAATATGGCGACACTAGGATGAACAAGATTTCATTGAAGGAAAATTTATGATTAAAAAAAAATAAAAAAAGTTTATGAAAAAGGTTCTAGTAGTGGTACATTTTAATTTTGGATAGTGAAGTAAAGTATCATTAACATCACAATAACTCCAAAATTTTTACCTATTTTAATTTTAAATAGCTAATTAAAATACCATAACATTACACTAAACCCTAAAATTTTTACCTATTTTGATGTCATTTTAATTATTTATAATTAAAGTTTCAAGATGTCTAACTCATTATACATTTTACGAGAAATATTTTAATATTTATACATACTAATATATTATATCAATGAAATAATTGTAAACAAAAATCTTATTTCATTATTAGTAGGTGTACCACTACTAAAACCTTTTTCATAATCAAAATTAAAATAATAATATGTAATTAATATAATTGTGAAAAAAAAAATCTTCCAACACACATAAATCATTCTCCATTTTGATATTGTTGGCCTGGTGTGGATATTCTATTCCTCTTCTTATTCATGGATAGATTTTCGAATACTGGCTGCATGATTGTATCATTGGTAAAGTTTGCATTTTCGAATGTTGATTTTGAATTTTTTGTCTGTAAATAACGGACGAAGATTTTAATGAAGGAATAATTCAAGTATAAGAAAAAAAAAACAATTTGAATTGTTATGCATAGTTCTACAATGAGGTCATCTTGCAAGTGCTCTTCGTATTGAAAAGACACACTCTGACTTTTCAGTTCAGCTTGAGCCTAGTTTGTAATACATTTATGTGGTTTTTTTCGGCTATTCGGAATATTATGAATATTAGTTTTCAATGGTAATATGGCTAACAAGCTTATATGACATATGTTTGATTTGTAAATGTTGTTATGGAAAAATATTATGAAAATCTTGCATGATATGTTGTGGTCATTTGTTGTATATGTATGGTCAAATTTGTAGCATAGATTTTGAATCACAAAGATTTGTATGGCGACAGACGACATTTTTCAAGATGTCATATTTTATAGTATATTTAAGAGAGTAATTGTGTGGATGTGAAATTTAAGGTTAGAGATATGGATTATAAAAAATCATGCAAGGCATAGAAAGATGGGTTGACAGTCAAAATTATGTTCACATGGATGTTAAATATATGAGATCACAGTTGTTTGAAATGCCAAATTGAATGCAGTGAACACGTATTTCCTTGCACACCATGGAATTGTCAGTGTTGAGGGAGTCCAAGCACATGTGATGATGACATTTGAAAGGATCTTGATATACCTTTTGTTGCACTAAAAACTAACAGATGTATAAGGGTATAATTTCACCTTTTTCGCAGGGTCTTATTTTGTTACTCATGCAACTAAAAGGGTCCACAAAGGCAAGACAATCAAGGCTTATTTTGAAGGTCCTATACATCAACATGTATCACTTGTAGCAAAGGTTAAACAACATTTTAGAAAGTTAATAATGGATATTTAAAAAATTGATGAGAACTACAAACACTACACGTAGGTATATAAAAGTAAGCAAATGGCCATCTAATGAATGACAAACTGATAAGTGTACGGTGGCTTCAAAAATGTAAATTCTATTTTCATTTTTTTTTTTTTTTTTTTTAAATGACATGTTTTACTTTTTAAACTACACTTTTAATTTCAATTGTTTTAGAGTATAATTTCATGCAAATTGCTTTTCTGAGTGTAGAGATTCTTATTTTTTAATATTTAATACATTTGTAAAACTCTTTTTATCAAAGAAGAATTATTGAGACTTGTTAACTTATATGAATCTCTGAAGATGTTTTATGAATTTGTTAAGTTTTTACTTTCTTGAAATTTGAAATAGTAATATAAATGTTGTAGAATATAGTAATTATTGGAGTAAATTCAATTGTTCTTCTCTAAATTTTAGAATATGGTAATCATTGTAATAGATTTAATTGTTCATTGAATTGAATATATTGAAAGTAATCATTTTAGTAGATTTAATTGTTCTTTGAATTGACTATACTGAATGATTAACAAATTTGACGATGTTGATAATTGTTTTTACTTGTTCATATAAAATAATATTATTGCCAATATTCATCTTAGATTAGTTTTCTTTATCATCTGAAAAATAATTAACCATTTGAAAAATGATTGATTTACACTAAGATTTTTCAAACAACAAACCTTTACACTACTTTTCCTTACTATTTCCAATACTTATTTACAAAACCACATTTTTAAAACTCACACCATAGATTAGCTTTGACGATTCAAAAACAAAAAACTAAAACCCATCAGCGTTTTTTGACCACTAAAAAACTTGCACAAACAAATACTATCTGGCACAGACTTGACATTCTATACCCTTGTTAAACAAGGGGATAGTCCTAATTATGGAACGTTTATATCAACTCTTCAATTAAAATTTATACGACTAGCAGGCCACTAAAGTCAGCCTACCCTAAAGTATGAATTTTCAATAAATACATGAAAAATAGAACACATATAAAATACCAAAATATCCAAAGGATATTTTGCCATACCACATTGACATCCAACATATATGTTTATATCACTGAATACATACCATGTTTATCATACAATGTGTATATCACAAAGATGAATTATATACTTTAAAGAAGCCAATGAGTTCATACCCAGAGACTTGACACCATAGGAGCCAAATGAAATGGGCTTTCGATAGGAACATAGAGGAGGCGGCGTAACATGTAGTCCAGCGTATGATTCTCTGCAAAATAAGCTCTGCTCTCATACATCACCTTACAAAAACGACTCCGTAAAAGCTTGACCTGTGACACTCTAAATTTTGACCCGCATTCATCCAAACTCTTTTGAACCTGAAATGCAATAGCATCTTCGTTTTTTAAGCCCTCGGTATTTCAGTAATCCCCTCTCCTTTATAAACTTTTTCGTATTTCCCAGCCTTTTCATAATCATACCTGCCTAAACTTCCATGGCAAAAGCTGGTAAGAGACCTTTTGGTGGGCATGTTTCAGATTTGCCGCATACAAAAACTCACAAAGAAATAAATGGCAGATCGGATCAATACCGATGTTTATAATCTGTGTATATTCCACGGTTTATGTAAGCCTCATTGATTGATATTGTGTGCATATACACTCCATTGATATAGGAAAAGAAGAGAAACTTACGGTATCTGCAGTCTTTGATTTAGAAAAGAGAAATGAAGGTTGGTTAGTTGGAATAAGATGTTTTTAAATCTTCAAACCCAGGAAATCCACCAATAACCAACCACATTCCACCGAGACCAAAAATTATGCTGTCTGATACAACTGTAAGCAATCAGAAAATTGTTAAACATTATGATAAAATTTCAATCGAAAGGGTTATAGTTTAATTGGTGAGGATGATGGTTGCTTATATCCATTCACAGAGGTACAAATTTTTCTACATATCTGACCCGAAGAGTTAAGCGATTAAGGTCAGGAGCATGCTTTAGATGATTTTGATAGCATGGATGCCCCTTATTTATGGCTGCTTAGCCAAAGGAGTTTACTAGTTTAGATATATGCTTACTCAGTGTTATAAATCTGCTATATATTTATTTCCAAAATATGAGCAGAGATACAGACATTCAATATAATTCAGTGATTCTATATAATACCTCCAAACATTTAAAAAGAACACTTAAATTTTAGAGTCGTAATAACAATTTAAATACACAGATTACTTCTTCAAATACATTTTTTTAAAAATTGTCGTAAAAATATTCCTTTAAAAATTAAACCAAAAAATAGAAAGGAAGTCAAAGCTCATCTGCAACCAAATAACTGTGGTATTAAGAAGAAAACCCTTCTACTGTTACATCATCTAATTAATATAAAAATAACTGTATATTAAGTTTATATATTGCTACTGACCATTTATATATTGCTACTGACCAAAGCCTTGTAAACATAATAGAAACCCTATCAAGCTAATCATGGCAAAGAAACTAAAAATAATAGTGCATGACATGTATATTCCTTTATTGAAAGATAAATATTTTGATCTTGATAATATTTTAATATTTATTAATTTTAAGAGTATAAATAATAATTTTAATAATGAATATTGAAAAATATACATTCTACTAAATTTATCTAGAACACATCTATACACTTCAACACTTTTTTTTTCAAACAAGCAAATTAAAAGGCACACTAAAATGAAAATAGGCTGGCTGAAATATAATCAGAGTATTATATCAAACTTATAATCTTCAAAGAAGCACCCATATAATTAAAAAAAAAAGTATTAGATAGTTGCTTATATACAGTAATGCTATTCAACGGAAAGAATTGATTAACCATAGACATTGCTTGTAATATTGCAAATATAATCTTCAAACTTTACCAAAACAGAAGCATTATACCATATAATCAGCATTATATCATGATTCAATCTATTTCTTCTAGGTGGAAAAAGGCAGCTAAACTGGGTTTAGGTTAATTTTGTTATAATTTTCTATAGTGAATAAAAAAAGTCTGTTCCATTTTCTTTTCTATTCCTAATTTTTAAGATTAGGATTCAATATATTTCATAATTTTTACACATGAATTGATAGTTTGATTACACTCTCTTAGCATTTTAAAATCCTATTATATATTCATTGAAGTCCCTAACATAAGATGGAATGTTCATAATAGCAGTTTCCACACAATATTTTAGACATGAATAAGATATGTGACACCCACCATCATGGACATGGCTAGTCAAAGCTCAAAATAGAGCAGAGGATTTCTGAGTCGACCTCTAACTCCCTCTGGCTTCGAATTTGGTCATTTTGTTTCCTTAAAATCTTTTCTCTTTTCTTGTTTGCATGTTTTTGCAATTTCACAGTCCCATCTGATTGTTTGGCACCTTTTTCTTTTTCCCTGCACACTTCTTTCTTTTGTAAGAATGAAGCCTCCAAACTTTGATTTTCCTCTGCGTTCTTTGCTTTCATCTTTGCTTTGCCTCTTTTTCTTGCATTTCTATTCATTTTCTTACGCTCCTTACATACAGACAAATTGAAGTGCTCAAATGAAGCCTCTGAATCTGCTTTTGCTGTTTCCGCAGGCTTTCTTACTTGCCTTTGAAATTCAAGCTCCAAAAGAGCTTCCTTGATGCTCACATCCTCTGGCTTAATTGCGGCTTCCTTCAAACTCGAGGCTTCAGCTAATTGCTTGGCAATGTCTTCCTTTTGTCTCAAAGCTTCATCCTTTTGACGAAAGGCAACATCTCTTTGCCTTTTAAAATCGCCCATCTCCCTGAGTGCTTCACCTGCAAATGCCTTAAAGTGATTTAATGAAGTCGCCAAATCTGATTTTGCTTGCCTCTCAAATTCAATCACCAAACCAGCTTCCACGAGGCTTATGTCTTTCAACCTCAAAACTTCAGCGAGTATTGTCTTTTCTCGCAGAGCTTCATTCCTTTGATGGAGAGCATCATCTCGTTGTCTTTTGAATTCATTTTTTTCCTTGATTGCAGTGTCTGAGAAAAATTTCAAGTGGTTAAATGAAGCCTCCAAGTTGAAGTTCGCAATTTCAGCTGCCTTCCTTGCTCGCCTCTCAAATTCAAGCTCCCAAGTAACTTCTTCAAGGCTTTCCCTATAAACTTTACAATAACTTTTTGGCGATAGAGATTCTGTGGCTATGGATTGGCTATCCTCAAAATGCATGGGTCCAGAAGGACAGTTGCAAAGGAAAGATTTAGCATATAAATGAAATATACAACCACCCAATACCACAAAACAAATGAACATAGTTTAGTGCTGCAGTGATGTTTTTACCTTTGGATGAACATATAAGTCCGACAGTTCCCCAAGGTGAAAGTCTCCCCAATGTTAGACCCAGCCCCTCTTCTATTAGTATATCCACAGTAATCTTCTTTTTTAAATTCAACTGACTCTTTCGAAAGCAACCCATGTTTTTCTGCTTGTTCCATCAATTTCCACTCCTTATAGGGATAGTATTCTTTGTGGGTAACATGGATTTCTCCCATTCTGCTGAGGATTTGCCTTGCATTCTTGAAGAACATACCCACCAAATGACTGTGCTTCCTGCCCAACAAACAGTTTTCATCAACCATAAATCAACAGTTACGTCAGCAATATTGTAGCTACATATTACAATCAACAGTTTTAGAGAAAGGTCCCTTAATTTACCATTGGAAACGAATCTATTAATAAAAAAATAGCTGGTTTATCTAGCAGGTGTGGCTAGGTGGAATCGACGATCCACAACAAGCGGCCTTACAAAACTCACCGCAAAGCAAAAACAGACCTCGGAACTTCCTTGTTGGTCGGGCAGAACCAAGTAGGCGACATACAATGAACAACCTTCAGAACGCCCTTACTGTCGGAGCAAAATCAAACAAATGAATCTCTAAAAATACCCACTAAACCCTAAAGACAAACCCTAGAGCAGCGACAAATAAAAGCGGCCTTAGGCAGAACAGCGACCACACAGCCAAAAGGCGCCGCCACAGGACAGGAAGGCCGTTGAATCCTGCAAAACACAGCGACACAGCCGGCGGTGAGGCTGTGACAGAGGACAGTTGTCGCGGCCAAGACAGTTGCCGCCGCCACCAATGAACAGGGACACAGCACGGAACAGAGTGGTGAAGCCTGACGAGAGCGTTGACCGGAGCTGCAAGCAGATCCAGGACAAGATGAAAAACGCAAACACCAGAAGCATTAAGCAGAAAATGTCCCTTACAAAACCAGAAAAACACAGAGAAACCATGCCATGCTATGCCCCAGAGGAGAGACGACGCGCCTCTCTCAACTCCATCCTCTCCCATTGACAATATTTTCTCTGGTATAAAAGCCCTTAATTTAACTAAAACTTAATAGGACTATTGATAAATTGCAATGATATAGGGACGGAATTAAAGATTAAAGAACTCACTTGATAACTTTCTGATCATCTTCCTTTCCAAAGAAACCTGCATGGGGGAAGTTGAAGACAATTCTATCAAATTTCCTCTCTCTTATATTCTCAAGGTTGTCCATTTTTGTTACATCCACACCATGCAATGTCATTGCTCCGCGTCTCTCCAAATTCTGAAGATTGTTTTGGCCTGATTCGTAAGAAAGTACCACCTTCTCTGCATTGACGGGAGAGAACTATAACTATGGACAGCCATAACAGGGACAAAATGAATATGGGAATAGAAAATTTGGGGGGCAGATTTTAAACCTCTACTGTCAAGTGAGGTGGAAACCATATTTTCTGCAGAACCAAATGCATTTGCCAAAGCTGAAGAAAATGAGAAATCCCCTTCTCCAACTAATAATATCTGATGAAAGTTGGAATAGTGCTTGATCCTCCTCTCTGAAGAAGAATTCATGATTAAGTATTTTGAGACAAAAATATCTGGCTCGTGTACAGCTAAATCTGCAGATCATAGATGGGAGAACTCATAAAGGTGTTATTCCCTGCCAAAGTCAATCACAAAATGATGTAAAGAAGAAATCTTGAAATGGGTAAAATCAACTTTGACCATAATTAAGATCTCAAACCAGATCCGTGTCAAAGTCTGAAAGACATGAAGGCTACACCATAAGCATTAGATGCTCAAAAATAAGAATTTGTTTATGGTGTTTGGTAGGGGTCCCATAGAGGGGGCTGTTTTTCCTATTTTTAATGAGCAGGGGGCTATGACAAATGAAAGACATGAGGGAATTTTGAAATTTTCAAGGGGAAAGTTTGTAAGGAAAATTTTCGTATCTATTAATATTTTGTAGTAAGGTGTTTCACCAAATGTACATTTCATTTAAACTTTTATTCTGAATAAAAATAAAAGAATTTCAAATATCATCTCCAAAAAAATTGCAACATGCATTCAAAAAATTTCCACCATGAAATCGCATTTATTATACCAAACCTTCCAATGGAAGAGAACCTAGTAAGGACAAGCCTATCCTTTGATGTCCACAGATGCTCTGATTATCATGAGGTTATTGGACAGTGTTTGTGTCTTCACAGGGAACAAAGTTTTATACACTTCTTAATATTTGGTTGTACTACTAATGATGTTGGTCATACTAATTGTCAACAAAATGATTTGTCTATTCTGCCATTGGGAGCCCTGCACTCAAATTATTTCTTATTGGCATTGTTTCGTTTTGGAAAATAGGTGACACCATTAATTAGTGAAAGATGTCCAAATAATTAACCCTGAGAGTTGTGGCTCAGTTGTAGGTAAAAGGACTTACAAAAGTTATGGTAACATGTTCGTCTCACAAAATTGGCTGCCAACAAAAAATACAAGATAAACTAATTTATATAAAATAGGTGACACTTTTAATGGCAAAAAATGTTCAAACAAAAAAGATGGTCAATTAAGAGTCCCAAAATATACATATCAAGTTAATATGGCATAAATTTTACAAAGTCAAACCAAGCACAAGGAGGTGGCAAATCATTCCAATAAGGGATAGAGGCACACTAGAATCCACAACAGCGTGAGTTGGGAACGTCCACCTTAAAGTTCCAACATTAGTTTTATCATGATTAGGTGGACTCCAACCACCCCATTAAAGAGGGATAGAGAAGCAACGATAGGGGTGGAGAGAACCTTGTTTTGGGATGTCTATTGGGGAAAGCACTCCAAAGAAACTTTCTCAGTTTTTGCCTCAATCTGAAAGAATATAAATATAAGCACATTAACAAAATTAGTAGAAAAAAATTACTGCAAAATAATCTCGTTATTAAATATAAAAATTTCTAGACTTCTGGAGGTGAAAAAGAATAACTAGCTGGATGAAGAAAGTCCAAATGAAAGCAATATAATTTCTCTGTTGGCCATAATCTCCAAACAAAGCAATCCTCCAAGAAATGGGCTCTAGATGGAAAGGCAAAAACAAGCTATGAATCCACTTCCAAGCACATTGGGAAGGAGGGCAAGTACAAAACAAAATCTTGAAGATCTTTAGTTTATTACACGCTCGACACATTGAATAAGAAATCCTTATGTGGCAAAGTTGTTCTTTTATCGAGAACTTTTGATAAACTAAACACCACATGGTAAATGTGCTAACTCTAGCTCAAGCTTGCCCTACCAAGAATGGTTAAAGCGAAAAAACCAAGTCTAGTGTGATTAATTCAACCCCTACTAGTTCAAATTTCTAAGAGCCAAACAAAAGGGGCTAAGAATTATGTAAAGAAGCATAGGGAAATAATTCTTAAAGGGCATGCATAATTTTACTGTCAAGTTATCACCATATAGTAGGTGGTTGAAGATTCTATTTTCGCATCGTAACATCAAGCCTAAACACTATAATATTCATGGAGTGCATATCTAAGATATAAATTTTGTATTTCCTCTACAAGATGGGCCATGGGGTCCAATCTCACAAAGAAATAAGATTAAAAAACAAGGTTAATGTCTTTATTAAATAATTTAAGAGTTATTCGCGGAGTTTATGTAAACAACATTCTATTATTGGTGATAATGGAATAACACCAAAGATTATGCTCATTAAAGGAGAGAACTAATCTAAACCCATTCCTAACCAAACTAGGAAACGGTTTGACTGACTCAAAGGTTTTTTAAATGCTCTAAGTAACAAATGAGCCTTCATTTTTAACTAGCACAATGGTAATTAGAAGAGTGTAAAAATCAATACCCTTCAATATTTTTTTGCCATAAGGTGGTCCTACAAAAATGTAGTATATGAGAAGAATGTTATATGCCTATGTGCCTTCAATAGTTTGAACAACCCGCTTATCATATAAGGTGATACTCTATTTATGGACATAAATAATTTCCATACCTCCATTATCTTGAGGAAGACTATAGATGTCCTAATCAATTTTGTGGAATTTGTAACTCTGTTTAGTGTCAACCCACAAAAAGTCTGAAGCAACTTGGCAAGCTTGTCATATGCTGCATAGATGGGGCCCCATAAGAGGAATAATAAGCATGATCAGTCACATATGTTTTTAAGAAAATCTAAAACTTACTAGCCAAAGACAAAGGCTTGGTAATCCAATATGAAATATTCTTCTTGCCCTATTGTATAACATATTGCCAAATAGAAGCCCTAGAGCTTTCAAAGCAAAAAAATAATTTCAAAGAGTTTATACATTTCTCCTTCATCAACCCACTTCCAGTTAAAATATTCAAGATAGTCAAGCATTCACATCATACTCTACTTATAAAAATGATTTGTTTTATTGTAGATTTAACCCTAAGGCTTAATAAAAGGTGTCAATGCATGTCAAAGATTCCTAGAATGAAGATTCGTTCTCTGACAATGTGAGAAAAGCCAATTAAGAAACCTACTCATTATATCAAAGAGATTAATTCCCCTAAAATTTCCTTTCTCAGCTTTAGAAATCCAAAGGCCTTCATAGCCAAAGCATGAAAAAAAAGGAGCAAGAGGGCAACTTTGTTTGATCAAGTAGAAGAGACAAAACCTCTCATACTTATGGTCATACTCAAATAGGCTAAAGATTATGCTAAAATGGGTAGAACAAAAAAGAGAAATAATAATCCAAACCTTCATTTTTTTAACATGGATAAGATGAATGACCATTTTATGTGGTCATAGGCTTTCTCAAGATCAAGTTTAAGAAAAAAACACACTATCTAGAGGCTTGTGCTAAATCCATACCTTCTAAAATAGAAATGATGTTATCAAGAATGTTTCTACTTTTGATGACAACCATTTGTTTTGGTCTAGAATATGCACTCATAATATGTTGTAAATATTGCAAGGGCTTTTGCCAAAATTTTAAGGAGACATTCAATAAGGTCATGGGCTTATTGTTGGTAATAATCTCCAAATCCCCTATTTTATTAATAAACTTGATATTACTAGTTGATGTTATTTCATAGGAAGTTAGAATGTAACCTCTTTATAAACCTGAAGCAAGTCTGACCTAGCTAATTCTAATTGGCCTTATAAAACTCACAAAGAAAGCAACATAAGGCTACAACTTTATCGTTGGCCATTTGAATCAATGTCACATGAAGCTCATTAAGGGAGAGTGGCACATCAAAAAGTATTTGAGAAGAGGGGCTAAGATTTCAAGGAAATACAAAAAGACATTCTCATAAAGCTCAAGTTCACTCCTAATAATTATCCTATACTTTAAAGACTAATTCATAGTGGTCAAAAAGGCATTGAATATATCATGAAGCTATGTGAGCTGACCATGGTAAACCTTTAAAGCTTTAATATGCTCTCTAGCTTGCTTAACCCACAAGGATTTACAAAAATATTTCAAGCTCTATCACCAACCTTAAGCCGATGAAGGGCCCCACAGATTTGAGCTCCCTTAAGCTCACAACACTCCATAAGTTTGAGCTTGTCTTTGAGATGAGCAACCATATAGTATCAAAATGGTTGAGTTCAAGCTAAGAGGAGATACAATCAAATTATTTGACCAATGGTTTGTTGTCACTCTTACATATTCTCACCACTTGCTTACCATATTGCATGAGAATGGTGGTGATGCATGTGACGATATTGTTCCATCACTTAGTCCATCTGGGAACATGTGGAGGATGTGGCACCGAATTCCAAGTTATAGAAAATAAGTTGAATAATGATACAATGAGCTTAAGGAAATAAATGTTCATGAAAAACTATCTTTGAGGGACTTTCTACTACCCAATTCCCTTGATAATCAAAAAAGTGAGGGGCTATGATAAAAAAGAACTTCTAAACGCATGATGATAACTCGTCCATTGCAAACTTAGAAATTGAACATGTGTTGTTCCCTGAGCATGCCACAATCAAATCATTTGAGAACATGATAAGGACCCGCATTGAAATTATATTGTTGGAGTGATATTCTAGTTATAAGCTTAACTTGGGTAGATAGTTGTTGGCTTAACAAAGGTAAACTTAACCTAATTCACTTTAACCCAAGTGTGGCATATACATGAGTAATTTGGGCTAGCATGCACATGTCAAAATTGGTATGTGTGCACATAGTCAATTTTTGTAGGTGTGCACATCACTACTACATTTTGTATAAACAATTCCACCAATTAGGTTGGAGTTACATCGGCAATGCTTTTGTTTTTTACCATGAAACCTAATAGCAATGAAAATATAGTGCTAATTCTGTCTTAAATAATACCTGATTTGAGTCGATAGTTACTTTGAATTTTAAAAAAAATTATAACTCACTTTCACCATCCTCACTTAAAAAGATAACAAATCAAAATATTAAAAATCATTGATAAGCCACAATATAGTGACTCAAACCTAACATGACCAACATAACACCTAACATGACTAACTTAACACTTAACATTGACACGTGGAAAAACATTGAAACACAAGGTGAAGGAGAAGAAGGATTTTTCGCAATAAGGTTTGGTTGTAAAAGATGAAGGAGAAGATGGATAAATGAGAAGTATGAAGGATCGATGTGGAAAAATAAGAGTTTATAAATTTAAGTATTTTGTGCATGTCTTCCAATCATCATTGACTCATTTTTTTCATATCTTCCAATCATCATTGAGTCATTTTTTTCATATCTTCCAATCATCATTGACTCATATTTTACATATCTCGAATCTTCTAAATCATTTGTTCCATTTTAATTAATTAATTAATTAATTATGTACTTAATAGTTATAAATCAACATTAATATTGAAATTTTATTAATCTGTATATAAAGGTAGATTACATTAAAACTTTTCATTTCAGATATGTTTTAGTTTTAATTATTTTTTTCTGTCTACATCTCTTTTGCATGTTTTGGTACATTGGTCTTCAATTCAGATGTTGAGGTTCTCATCATTTAAGAATGTTAAAAAGGATGAACTAATCGTTACTTGTATCATCGTGTTTATGAGACATTGAAGAGCGAAAAATCTTATCATCAAAGACTTCATATAGGTGGTGATGAGAGCATGGAAGGCAACTAGGCAATGCGGGGATGAAAGTTAGAAGGAGGTGGAGCAGAAGCGAGCTTGGTTGTGCGGCGATGGAATGCAGATCGCACCCAGCTACAGGAGAAGAGTGGCCGAGCTTCTGATCTGGTCAGGGATCGACATATCATACCTAGGTGTATTAATGCTGCCATAACTGTACCGATTACTGTAGTCTTAGATTAAGCTTTCCTATTACTCTGATTTGGGGAGGTGGGGATAGTAGTCAATTCTCGGATTTGGCAGCTCGGGCTTCGAATCCGGCCGAATCTCTGTGCACTGAACCGTCCTTCTCTTCTCTGAAACCCGCCGCCCCCAGTCCCCCGTCCCCACCGACAAGCAGAGAAGTTCATTTTTGGAAGAAGCGGTGAACTTAGGGCGCAGTCAGCCAGGGAATGAAACCGAGGAATGCGAAGATGCGGGTTTTTATTCTCGTGATATTCCTATCAAATTGGCTCTGGACGCTCATGCGCTGAATGTATGAGATTCTACCCTCGATTTGATTTCCCCAATGCTTTAATTTTCAAATTCTGTGGAAGAAAACTAGGTATGGAAGAATCGAAGCTATGGATGGCTTAGACATGGACTGATTGTCCTCCCACGCCCCCAAAATATTTTCGGTGGAAAATGGTTTTTTTCAGGTTTTGTTTCATACAGAGGAAGAAGGGTTATGTTCTAAAACAGGGGCCTGGGTTTCATGGTTGTGTAGGGTTATTTGCGAGACCGTGGACACCGTTTTTCGACTCACAAATACATGCTGGGGTGCCACTATATAGGCTACTTAATGGAAATGGAGAATACATAAATGTTTAGGTAGATTGTAAGTTTACAAGGGCGTTGTTGTTTATTAAAATCTTCTGCAAGTTGGATTAGTGTTTGATCCTCCTCTCTGAAAAGAGCTGCTTCATGGTATATTTTAAAACCAAAATGTCTGGATGAGGAAGTCCATTTCATAGAAACATTTTGAGGCCTAGACCAAGAAAAAACAGCTACTCGGCTCACCTAATCCACTACTTCTCTGCTAGCTGTATAATTCAAGGCTTGGAAATCAGAGAGTTCATAAGCTTTATTGAAAAACCGAAAAAAAACCTATGATTTACTTTGTGAATGCAAACCATTTCCTTTATGAACCAAAACGAAATTAAACTTACCTGATAGAAAAACATATTGCCGCAGTAAATCGTGGCAGCTTAACGAATCGAGACCTCGATATATAACCCAGCGGACCCAAACAAATCCATTGCAGGCCAGTGTATATACAATATATGATGTATAAACTTTATTCATTATATAAATAAATAAATCTATATGCGTTTCACTAAAAGGTGATCACTCCTTTCCTTCACTTGGAAGAAATGTAGATAAAGTTGGTTTTTTTTTTTTTAAATAAAAAATTAATAATTTAAATTTAAATATATATTTTTTACCTTATTAAAGATTTTAAAAATAAATCAGTTTAATTTTTTTTTAAATTATAAAATTTTATTTTTTTTCTTTCTAATTTTATGAGGTCAATCATTTTTACTATTTATGTGGGTAGGATAACTTCCTTTTAATAATATTTGAAATTTGAAATATAAAATATAAAGATAAGTAAGAAATTATGTCAAGAAAAAGATATATAATGAAAATATATTTTAATTGATTGACTAAAATTACATATGAATAAGGTACTAGAAATAACTTTAGCTAGTGGAGACCTATTCTAAACAATTAACTAAAAATGAATATCAATGGAATTTTAAATAAACTTCTTAATAATTATTAGATAAGTGTTATACAATTAAACAAGCTTACTTTCCATTTTCAAATGAATTATTACTATTAATATTTTTTTACCTCCCATTTTCAAATTGTCGTTTAATATTAATTATTATGATTATTATTATCATTTTAATGATGATACGATTAATTTGATTTGTTCACTCGCATTTATAAAAATTGCAATTAAAAATATTTAAAACATTCATATTATTAATGTTATTGATGGAAAATATTAGATGGCATGTTTGAGGAAACACCATGACCTACCTTGGATAAAATATAATGCATATCATTAGAGAAAAGAATGTTGCTTGATAGTCGAACTTTACTCTTGGAATGCTTAAGGATAAATTCACAAATAAAAAGTAATAAAATACATGGTGGTTACATAGAACATCTCACACTTCTCATCAAAGGACAAACACCAACTCAAAATACACCACTATAAATGAGGAACAAAAATCAAGGCCGAACAAGATATGCAAGTAAAAAAACTTGAATTACATCAGCAAGAGAGTAAAAAAGAACTTAAGCACAAAATGCAACACCCGAGGGAGGAGGCAGGGGATCTTCCTTGCGTGGTAGAAGAGTCCTAATGAAAGGCTCTACAGTAGGAGGATCCAGTGCCACTCAACCATCTAGGGGGTCTAGAGTCATATAGATTGCCCAACCAACAAAGGGTTGAGTCTGAGGAGTAATTTCAGTAGAAGAACCCCTCAGGGAGGGTGTTGTGTCAAATTTACCATGTGATGGTGGTGAACTCCATCCCCCTTGATGAAGGTGAGGGGAGAAGTGGCCAAGACTACATGATGACTTTTGTTCCGCCTGAGAGGTCGTGGTGGTGGCTCTTGGAGTAGCCCATCAAGTAGCATGTGACTCAAAGTGCATGGGGCACTCTCCCAATGATCTAGAAGCTCTTGTAGATGGTAGACCTCCATATCAACCTTATTTGTTTAGGCTTGAATCTGCATTCAAGATGAAGATATAATACAAATCTTGTTGTTAATGTAAAAAAGATAAGAGCATTCATCATTATTGAATATAACATTATGTTTGGTCTTCCATAATTAAAAATAAATAAATGCACTGAAAAAATTCCACAAAAATATAATAGTAACAGGTTGATTGGTCAAATCCACAAGAAGATAAATATACCAAGAGAAAGGATCAAGGTGATAAGGTTAAAAGAGGCTATAAATCCATTTCCATGTAGACTAGGCTTGGGGTAAAAGCAAAAGAGATGTTTGAAGGACTTTGGGCGCTTGTAGGCAAGGCACTTGGGTTGAGAAATTCCCATATGGGAGAGTTTTTCCCCAAGCAAAAGGCCTTGGTAGACCAAGCACTAAAGGAAGTGCACTAGGTTAGGCTCTAAACAAGCCTTCCAAATGTGGTCAAGCTTGGAAAGCCACGTTCTCGAGAAGGAATGAAGACCCCATCACATATTGAGCTTACAGAGAACATGCAAAAAGGGGCCCATCACTTGATAAAGAACAATAGTTTTTGAAATGGGTGTCACAATTCCACCTCCAATCCTTCCACCATGAGTGACATGGTTGCAAGCCCAATTTATGCAACATTACATCTAGTAGAAGCTCTTGAATACAAAGAACATAAGGTAAATTTACATCATTCAAGTGATTTTTTACTTTTAAATCTAGCCAAGGGGTCCATCCCTGGCAGAGACCAAATCTTGAATAGTATGAATGCCCTTTCTAAAGAGCCTGAGAGCTTTGATTCTAGGTAATTGAGTTAACAAAACATTAGTATTGGTCATAATAAGATACCACCATATATTATGATCATTAAAATATAACCCAATGAGAAAACCATCACCAATCCACCTCAAATTAGGTTTGATAGCCTCAAAGGCCTTCTATATACTTTTGGACATGAAATAACCTTCAATTTTTTATAAGAGTTAGAGAAGGGTGTGAAAGCCAATATTTTTCCAACTGGTTTAGCAAAGAAGGAGCCAAAAGATATATAATGCCTTAACATAATTTTCCAGGATTCATTACCTTCAATATCTCTAACAACCCATTTAGTGTACAAGGCATGCTTTCCCTATTGCTATCAATAATTCCCATACCTCCTTCATCCCAAGGGAGGTAACAGATGTCCCAAGCAACTCGATGGGATCCCCTCGTCGCCTTGGCATTAGACCAAAGGAATCCCTTAGAATTATAGCCAACCTATATAGGAAGCTTTGGAAGGATCTCAATAGGAAAAGTAGTAGACATGGGTTGTTGATAGGATTTTGGTTCAAACTTGGAATTTCCCTATTAAGGAGAGTGGATTGGTAACCTAGTTTTCAACCTTCTTCTCCATGTGATTGAGGACATACAACCAAATACATGTAGGAGAACTATCAAAGGCAAATGGAATGCCAATAAATTTAAACTAGTCTCCTTGAGCAATCCATTTCTATTGAAATTAGAGGAGCCACTTAGGCATGGGCATCATGCTTTATCTAAAACATTGAGTCTTACTCCATTACAAACTCTACCCAGAGGCTCAAAAAAGATATCAAGGCATTTCATATCTTCTAAAAAGTTTTTTTTATTGTTCTTCAAGCATGAGGAAATTATCATCATCTAAGTGTCCATTAATGAGTTGAGAAGAGTGGTTAGGTAAAATAATACCCCAATCAAGACCTTGATTAGCTCTAAAGGCAATAAGATATTCTAATGCCTCTGTGGAAAGGACATACAAAGTCATAACAAGAGGGAAACCTTATTGGATGGAGTGCTAAAGGGAAATGTTGTTAAATTTGAGACCATTAATAGTAAGACATGTCTAGAAGCATATGTTAGCAAGGTTTAGAATGCCAAAATATAGAATTGGCCAAAACCAATAGCTTTTAGCATAGCCAAGATAAAATTCCATTCAATTCAATCATAGGATTTTTGAAGGCCAACATGAGGAAAATGGTTCTCTAGCACGAAGCTCTAGCCCATCCATTCCTTCCTAGACAACAATAAATTTGTCAAGAATATACAAACCTCTAATAAATGTCATTTTCTCTAGTCTAACAAGTGTAGGGAGAATGAGACAGAAAAGATTGGAATGAGATTTAGCAAGGATTTTATAAGAGACATTTAACAAGGTGATAGGCTACCAACTAGTAATGAGCTATGGATCCCTATCTTTAGTTATGAATTTGATATTATCTTGATTGATTATAACACATAAATAATAGTTTTGTAGGGATTCTTTATAAACATGAGTAAGTCAGGCCCAACAAATTCCCTTGTGGCTATGTGGAATTCACATGGAAATCAATCAAGGCCATGGGATTTATCATTGCTCACGTAGTTGAGAGCCTCTATGAGTTCCTTAAAGCTCAATGGTGAATCACATAGTTGTTGATCTATAGCCTTTAATTTGAAGGAAACCACATCAAGGCATTCCTACAAAGCCCAAGAGCTTTCCACCCTTTCTTTCTGGGCTTGAAACACTAACCTATAGTGATATAAGAAATTCAAGGAGATTTATCAAAGAGAGGTGAGCCTAGTTTGAGCTGACTTGATTACCTTGATTTGGTCTTGGGCCTATTTGACTATGAGGGATTTGAAAAAAACATTGGAAGCCTTGTCTTAGACTTTAATCCAATGTAATCAAGCAGGGAATTGTGCTCCTCTAGTATCATGGCCATCCACCACCTTGATGTGATGTTTGAGTGAGGCAACAAGACTCTATAATTTATTATCAAAAGGGTTATGATTACTAAGGGAGGAAAAGATTTGAAATTCCTTAAGCATTGTAACAACTTGCCTAATTACACTTAGGAAAAGTAGTGAATTCAAAAAATTAAATAAATATTGAACATTCATTCAACCATAATTGCTAGAATACTATAGTCCATCTTATAATCAACAACTTCAAGCAGTAACAGTTTCAACATTCCAATACATTAAGAAATATAATAAAATGCAAGATACAAAAATTTTGCTATCTTACTTGTGATATTAGTACAATCTAAATTCACATACTAAATACTGATACTAATTCAACTAGTCGCATAGATTTCTATGCAATTAAATCTACCCTAAACTAGCCTAAGGATCTAGACCTGATGCCCCAACCACAATCTTGGGTAGCCTACATATCTTCTCCTTGGAATCAGGGTCCGATGTAGTTCTCCTTTCAAATGTGATGGTCTCCTCCATGATACGTCACCACCGAAGGGGTTGACACTCTAAGCCAAATAGGGAACAATCTACTTGCAATACAGATGAGCTTCTAAAGCTATGGTCTAAAATCCCAAAGCTAAATGGCACACTCAAACATAAAACCTTACTATACAGGGTTGTGTGCTTACCTACGCACTCTCACATAAAAACCTAGATATAATCAATGATGAAGGAATCTACATTTCTAGCTCCAAAGAAAATCACATGCTAGACACAACAAAGTATATAGACAAAGCGAGACATACAACACATAACAGTTGAACCTATCATTCATCTATACTTGCAATATCGTATGCACGTATACATGTTGTCCTGTTAATTGCTATGAATATATTGCTCAAGTAATAACCAATAAAATTGTTAGAACAATCAATTTAGGGGAGAGTCCAAACATACAACTACAATATGTACCACCCAAGTATATACATCTAAGCTAAAGTATCCTATGATATCCCATACTATCATAGTTGATGATCACTCTACCCAAACGTTAACAACCATAACATATATATTTATTTAGGTATGGGTTAAGACGTAATGAATATAATATGTACCATCTGGGTACTTTTCATACTGTAAAATTATATGATATCCCATACTATCATAGGTATTTATGTTTGAGTATCTGACTCAACACCAACAACAATCCTACACCTAACCATAATAATAAAGCAAGTCAGAATTATACTATCTGAGTATACCTTCAATAACAATTTGAAGTGAACATAAACTTTAGGTACACCTCACGATGTACTATGTTATTCTAAAAATGTCTACTCACTTGCACAATTAACTTTCTCATGAAATATACCACATATAAATTTTAATCCTTACAAGATGCAACAGACTTGATCCTACATACAAGTTTACATAATAGTATTGTGCTACATATAGGCTATTTTGCTTTCACTAGTGTTCTAGCAAAGCTATAATAGATGTCACACTAAGGAACACCTATCAAGTTTAGTTTCCTATGGCCGTGCTCATTCTTTGAGCTTCCATACATATTTGTGATGTCACCTACATACACAAAATAAGGGCTAGATGTAGTTCTACCCAAACTACTAAAGGTATAAATGTTCACTCAAAAGTTTTCTCATACGAGCACATACAAGGATTAGGTATAGATACATTCCTTGATTACAGAGAGAAGATTCAATGGTATTTATAACATTATCACCCACATCAAATATGTATAAGCTAGGATTAGTGATGTCTAACAAAATTCTCGTGTCCTTATACACTACCACACTCATGGCTAATCACATATAGATGGGTTTATCTATCCATAAATTAAATATACTTTTGTTCTTGCAACTGTATGACTCATGAGTCCTTACATAATCACATCGTCTAGATATATGAATCAAAGAACTTTAACATCATATATGCAATATCATATATCAATAAGTATTGATCGACAATATCACACCAACCGAGTATGATAAAAATCAGTGTATTTACTTTGCATGTAAATACCTACATGAAATTTATTGCATAAGGATTTTTTTACTAGTTATTTTATGTGTCTCTCCTATACATAATCTAGGTTTATGCATGTAACTTTACAAGCTAGATCAAATGCATACAATCATGCGTAATAGCTACTAACATGCACTTTGCCAAAAAAAGTATATTGGAACTTCATGTACTACTTTATTTTCTCCATCGATTCTCTAAGGTTATTAAATAACAAGGAACACTGGCGGTCAACAACATAAATAAAGTCAGATATGGTATGAACGTGTGAACAATTATAATTCAACATTATTATATTATAATTAACTTTATATTTGATTAATCTCAATGCCATACTTTAATCTTGCACTCCAATGTATAACTCATTATAAATAGCGACTTACAATATGTAACTAGTTAAATTAAAACTTATCTTTTCATATTGTATTTATTTTTAGCCATTTAAAATATTCAATTTTAGTGACTTATTCCATAAACTTAACTCTGGTATAAGTGTATGACTCAACATTGACCTGATTTCCAACACTAGAATTGACGTTTAAAATATTCAATTAATAATAAGGCGTACCATCTTAAGAGCAAGGCTTTTCCCTTTTACAAAGGTGTTTATGCCAATAGCTGGGTGACTCACGTTAATACTCAACACTATTATACTTGGTGGTTATATAGATAATAAAGCATTTTTATAATTCAAGCTCAATAATTGGCAAGTGTCACAAAAATTCATTTAAATTCATATATATATTTAACTCAATAGTTTATACATATATTTGCATCTTCTAAAATTATAAATAGCTTCATCTAGAATAGTGGCGATTTGGGAAAAGTGGCCACATGCTACAAAAATGGTATTTCTTAAGTAAAGAAGCATAAAAAGGGCTAATTGAGCCATAGGTTTAGTACTTAAAATGCTTCTTCCAAACAAGCAACCTACTGCAAACCAAATATATTTCTATATTTGAACATGTAGATGATTGTTCAACACTTTAGATAAATAGTTAAGCATTGACCTCTTATTACTAGATGATTTAAGCTTGCGATTCACTTAGCTACTACACATATGCACCTACAGTGATATCAAAATTAAGCAAAATTTATTTTTATACAACACATTTTTATAAAAGTGACTTCATACACCCATGTTTTGAATTAAGATTCTAAATGATTCATTAACAGGGACTCTATTTTTATAGCCGGACTTGGATTTTACCTTTCGTAACCATAATGCTATATTTTATACATTCAGTGGTGTATTAAAGATTTGGATAATTTTTAAAATAAAACCAACCTTCAACCTTTGTTGATGGAGACATCTGGATGAAATAATCCACCTCTTTTTGCTTTCTCCTCACTCTTCAATTTTGCCTCCATGTCCTTTGAATATCTTTGTATTTTTTGAGTCTTTTCTCCTTATGTACTCTGCTTTACTTTTCTCCATCTCCATCTATCTATACCATGATCTCTCCTTTTCCAATTTCAAACCCCTTAATTTATAAAAATCACCCTCTCTATATCGTTGTGCTATATAATTTGCATGTCTTTTCCTGCATGCTCTCTTTTCTTAAGTTATGAAAACCTCATACACCTTGCATGCATTTCTTTCTTCCACTTACTGTCAAAATCATGTATAGATCTCTTCATCACATACATAATTATCAATGCACTGGCCTCTTTCAACTCTTCATTAGGTATTGTTTCAATAATCCTTAGCACATAATCATCTAACTTCTAGAAATCAACTAGATTATCAATCTGGGAAGAGAATGATAAATATGTATTTGAAAGTACAAGAGTATCTGACAACATGAGCTCCAAAGCCTTCACTTTTGGATGAGTCTAGAGAATTATGTAAAGCTCTACACAAGTAAGGAATAATCTACTCACACACCAACATTCCTTTGCTCTATAACATATTTCACCATCAATAACTTTCATGCTTTCTATCAACCTCTCAAATTAAAAATTAGTGTTGATGCCACATGCTCTAAAGTCACGCTCAATTTAGTCAAACTTGTCAACATCTATCCCATTCCATCCATTTTCCATAATATCAAACATAAAATTCTTTTCACTGCGTGCCTCTCTATATGAGTGATCACAACTTGACTCTTCTCATATTCATAAGGCCGATGTCAATATGATGCTCATCAACAATATAATCTATCATTTTTACAGAATTTGTTCATGAGATTAGGTTGATCTAGGTAGAACACGATGAATGAAATCCATTTCAAATGTGTGGTTGAATGGACCATGACTGATATCATGTAGTAGCCCTAAAATGATTAAAGAGAAGAAACTTGCTAGCTTTACGCTCATGATATCATATCGATCAATGTCAAGCTCTAATCCTTGGTATTTTCAAATTTGTTCTATTGCTTTACCAACAAGCCAATAGACTCCAAGGGAATGTTTAAAACCCCTGAATGCATTGCTTTAGGATACACCATATAACATAAACCTAATTGCTTGATGTCCCACAACCTCTAATACTATTTAGTTGAAATTATCGTTGTACTTATCAATTTCATGTCATTCAAGGCAGAACGAAAGTTAATCTTTATTGTAAGTTAAGTTCACAAATATTCAATTCCTAAATTAGCTCAAACTTCTTACTCAAATATTACTCAAGTTAACCTCAACCATTCCTTGAAGCTTCCATTATCCATCCAAAATAAACCAAACTATTTGAAGTGGATTACATGTAATTAATTAAATATGCCAAGTAAACATTATTTACACTAGTTAAGTCATCTTTATGAAATAAGTTCATTAAACCTCGACGTTCCACTTAATTACTAAGTGTTTTATTTAATTAGATCAACTTTGCTTAGTATAGTGTAATTTCATCAACTTGGTGTTGCATATAAAGAAAAATCTTTGCATGAAAACCATTAAAGCAATGATAGTTAGTTATTTAATAGACATACATGCATAAGCCCATAATTAAAAGATAACTATATCTTCACAAACTAGTGTATATGTACATATAGATTCTATTGACATATGTCTATTATATTGATATAATGAATATCAATAATGAATTGACTAAACATTCAAAGATAATGATAACGACACACTTATTTTAATAGTTTTTTCATAGAATCATATATATATATATATATATATATATATATATATATATATATATATATATATATATATATATATATATATATATATATATATATATATATATATATATATATATATATATATATATGATTTAATCACAAAAATCATGACAATTAAATGCATATAAAGACTAAATCTTCACACAAATGTAAACATAAATAACACGTCACAAGGACATATACTCTACCGTTGACGAGGGATAATAGTTCATTGGACTAAAACCTAGTAGAGGAAAATGGGATGGAACATCTTCCCCCCTAAAATTGGTCATCATCTCGATGACACATAAGTTACGAATAATAATAGAGTTTATCAGCATATAAACATATTATCTATTATCATAGCATGGAAATAACTAAAAATTTTACCCTAAACATTCATACTAGTGCACTCACTTAATATTATTCATAGAGTATCGGTCCCACAAGACCCTACTCGGTGACATTCTCTATTATGCAATTAAGTTTTGTGAACGTCACTTATGCTAATTGATAACACAACCACCTTGGGGTTCAACAACTTAGAAAAATTCTTACTAACTTTACAAATACACATGAAATCATCAAAACAATTGACCAAGAAGAGTCTCACAAAAATTTCCAGTCCCTCTATACATCTATCCAACCTAGAGAGTGTATTTCTCAAACTACAGAAAAGTATTACAGGCACCTGGAAAAAATGATGTGTATATGTTAATACTATCGCTACTTTGAATAGCCTTGGATAAATATAACATGTCAATACTATCATTACTCAATCAAAGCTTCTGGCAAGTATGATTATGAATAGGGACTGGTAAAAAGGTAAATAAAATCATGGAATAATCATCCACATGGAACACCCATCCAATATACATGCATATGGCCATACAATTAAATTTGACAAGTTTCACCTATCAAATCTCATATTTGATAAGTCCATCTATCGGATCTAACTCAATACCAACAATCTGAGTCAATGTGAGGCTAAGTAGGATACCGTCCTATCACTTAGAACTCATGTTCTCAATTCGCTACTCTTCCCTTGGGTCTTTATGACTTGATGATTGATGAGGCCAGGATATGCCCAATAAATGTATAATAAATAACCTCATCTTACTCTCTCTTTTTATTAAGTTTGATTGCATTTTGTAACTTTTATTTTGATCTGAGATGAGTTAGGATGTGATTATCCATCTTTTGTTGATTGTGATTCTAACATTTTAAAAGACCTGTAAATCCTAACAAGTGTGTTGGAAAATTCTAGTTTTGCAATAAAATAGGTCATCATCAGGCTAAAGAATAAATATGAAGTAGATTACATGTTTTTTTTTAAGCATTGGACTCAATTCAAATTAGTTCTAGAACCTACAAAATCTATTCTAGAACCATCATAGTCAGTTCCAAAACTTCACCATACTATTTCAAGTTGTCGCATTTTTGGACTTAGCTCTAGAACTCTATATTTAGCTCTGGTACTCCATATAAGTTCCAAAAATTTTGCAGCTAGATATGGAATTGATAAGGATCTATTCCAAACAGTCGATGATCTGTTAAAGATCAATGATCCCATTAAATTAGGAATAGATTCCTGATTTTCTAAACTAGTAGAATCAAGACAATTATCACATAGCTGGACATCCAACCACATCTTGATTCAGCATCTATTTCGAGCACAATTCCATTCTATCGTATCTATGAAATAGTTACAGCCATCAAAACATCTATATATACAGACCTGATATAGATAATTAAAAAAAAAGAGAAGAAAAATAGAGAAGATAGTAAAACATTAGAGAGAAAAATGATAGCTTAGTATATTTGTAACACAGAACATTTTTTATCAATGAAATAGCCATTCCTGTTTTGAAAACAAATTGAATTGTTCAAATCCTGTTCTAGGCGGAGCAAGGGCCCACTCCTCCAAAGGACCAGGATTTTCATTTTTGTCAGTATTTATATTTCTATTAGCAAAAATAAATAGGTAACTCTGTTAAATTTATAAATGCTTCCAACTCTTTAAAATTAAGATTTGTTGTAAATTTGTTCCTGTAGGCGTTTTAGATTAAATTTTTACTTCTGCAACATATGCTTATTTCTAGCAATCAATTTCATTCTTGTAATGTGTGTTTATTTCCAGAAATGAATTTCATTCCTACAATGTGTGTTTCTTTCTAACAGATTTGCATAGTTTGATTTCAATAAGGTTTTAACCAAGAAATCTTTAAGACATTAAAAACCTCCCAAAACAAGAAAAATATACAAATACCCCTATTAATTACTAAATAATTACGATTCCTCTTGTTGCATACATCTTCAGACATAGCCCTGGTTAAATATGACATCAATAGAAAGTTGATTAAATGAAGGGGATAATGACACCCAACATTTTTGGCGCTGTTGCCAAGGAAACTAGTTAGAATTTTCTAATTAGGTGTCAATAAGAGCAACAATCATTCATTTAGTAATTAAAGAAATTTTCCCTAATTTATGAGTAGACCAAGATATTCCAAGGGAAGATTTCTCCCCAAAATTTTTGAACAATAAATTCCATCATCCACTAGTTTAAGAAAAGACATTGAACAAGAATTGGAGGCACCATTATCTCCTTCAAGACAAGAAGCAAAATTGCCATCTTTAGAATTTTTGGATCAGTCACCAGAACCAAGTAGAACCATAGGAAGGAGGATTATTTCTCAAGATCCATTGAGAGAAAGTTTGGATTCTCAATTGAGTAGTCAACCCCCTACTCTTGACTTTTCACCATCTCCAAAACAGACCACATAGCACATTGATTGGGAGAAGGAATTAGAGAATACCAAAGAAATGGAATGAGAAGCTGTAAGAGAACCTGTGAGAACCTTTACCTATCCTATTCATATCGAGGATGATGAAACCACTATGAAAAACATTTCACCTGCACATTTGCCCTCATTTAGAGGAATGTCATTCGAGGATCCTGACCAATTTCTATTTGAGTTTAAAGTACTATGTCAGACTTATGATTACAAGATAGATAATCAAAAATTGATGTTGTTTTCATCTATCCTGAAGGATGCAGTAATGAGGTGGTTTATGAGATTAACATCTAATTCTATTACCAATTGGGAACAAATGGAAACTGTCTTCCTAGACAAATATCAAGATTATTGTAAAAGAAGAAATCGAAAGGAAAAATTTTTCAAAATCAAATAGGAAGAAGACGAAAATATGGAAGATTATTTGGATAGATTCCTCTTTGTGAGTAAAAGATGTGGATTTGTACTTCAAGAAGATTTAAATAAAACATTTTTTCTCAAAGGTCTAGATGATGAATCTAGAGAAACCCTTGATTTAATTGGCAGGTGAAACATTACTCAATTATGAATGGATGAAATCATAGAAATTTGTAGAAACTATTCGAGAACAAGGGAAGACCTAGAAAAGGGAAAACGGTTACAAATTTTAATCTAGATATGAATAAATTGATGGATGAATTGGCAAATTTTAAAATAGATATATTAGTTCAATTAACCTCCACCATGGATAGATTGTAAGTTAAATCAAATGCCAAACTTGAACCATTAGCCATGTATTGTCCTAGATGCAAGAAGAAGCATGCATTAAGAGAATGTCCTTTGGATAAAATGGAAGTATGTCTTGTCTGTGAATCTAAAGAACATGATACTCATGCTTGTTATCTTCTTCCATTCATAAAAAATCAGCTCAAACAAACAATACATCAACCACCACAAAAGAATTAAATTTTGTTCAGAGACAACCTAATCAAGGACAGTTTATGACAAGACCAACTCCTAATCCCTAGATGATGTCATGGGTAGATCAAATAGTACCACAAAGTTGGGGATAGCCACCTTGGGATCCTCAACCCACATGGCATCCTCAGGATTGGGCAAGTCAATATTGCAATACTCAAGGACATCAACAACCTTGGGCTAGTCAAGGAAATCCTTATACTTAGCCACAACCTAGATGGAGCCCTAACAATTATGTGCAAGGAAAAACATATCCAAATTAGAACCAACAAACCATAATGGGACCTCTAGCACAAAATCTATAGATTGAAAACATAGTCCAAACCCAAATGCTAGCACAACCAGTAGTAAACCCAAGAAACAAACAAACAACTCCTGTATACGAAACAGAACCAAAAAAATCAGTTCATTTAAATACAATGGATTGTAAAAACATTCAAACTAGATCTAGAAAAATAGTTAGCAGTCCACCTGTTATAATCACTGAGATGACAGAAGAAGCTAAAACCCCTAGCATAGTTACACCTCATGAAGATGACAAAGAAAAAGATAAAAACCCAGAAAAAAATTCTACTGAGATTCTATTTCCAGAAAGACTTAAAGAAACCATAGAACTTAAAGAAGAATTGGTGTAGGAACTAAGAAGATTGAATATTGAAATACCATTGTTATGAGCAATTAAGGATATTCTAGAGTTGAACAAATTAATCAAATTATTATGTTTTAAAAAACCTAGAAGAAAAAAATAGTACCCCAGGACTATTCAGGTAGACGAGAAACTTGTTGATTTATTAGCAGGGAAACTCTTACTACCTAAATATGGAGATCCTGGAAGCCATGTTATTTCTATTTCTATAAGGAATAAGGATATACATAATGTTTTAATTGATTTTGGCACATCTATCAATGTAATGACAGTGGACACTTTAAAAATATTACCATTAATAGGCATATAACCTACTAATACCATATTGCAGATGGCAGATCAATCTGTAGCAAAACCAAAAAGAGTTATTGAAGATGTGGCAGTAATGATGGAATCATGGGAATATCCAGTTGACTTCCTTATATTACATCCAAAAGGTAAAACACTTGGTTATCCCATTATTTTTGGGTGACCATGGTTAGTTATAGTTGCTTCCTTAATTGATTGCAGGTCAGGTGATATGATTATTTCAAATGGTAAGAATTATAAGAAAATTTCATTATATCCATCTGCATGACCTTTTATTAATAATCAAGTGAAATTATGGGTTGATAATCCTAATATTAATGAGCAAAATCTATCTTCTTTGGCTATGATAACATTACAAGATCATGTACGGGAAATAGATGATATGGTTAATCCTTCATTAAATGAACATCAATCATCATTGGAGCAGTCAGGATTAGTTCCAAAACCATCACAGTTAGTTATGGAACCATCATAGTTAGTTTCAAAACCATCATAGTTAGCTCTGGAATCATCACAGTTAGTTCCAGAATCATCACAGTTAGTTCCAAAACCATGCCAATTCTCTGCAAGTGAAGATAACTTCACTCCGAGGGAACACAATTTCTCTTGGGGAGAGGAAGGATCTGTAGCATCATCTTTACAGATATGAGGAGATGAAGAATTTTTGAGAAATAGTAGTAATAAGGAGTTCTACCTACAACAACATAAGTATCATATCTCTTCATGTTGTCCTTTGTCCAGCATTCTACCTCTAAGAACTGTCAGAGATGTTGCTACATATCATATATTGTTACCACATGCCTGTCCACTAAACACCTTAATGGAACCCTTTAAACAAATCAGTTCATCATATCCTGGAACCAAACATGCTAAGATTCAACCTGGAAATTTTTTAAATATTAATAGCTGGTTAAAGAATGATGAAGAAGTCAAACTGTTTGATGTTCTGAGGAATCATACTAAATCATTTGCTTGGGATTATAGAGATGTGAAAGGAATTCATCCAAGTATCTGCACTCATCACATTTATACTAAAAATATTAGACCAATTAGGCAACCTCAGAGAAGGATTAATCCAGCCTTAAGGGATATAGTCAAACAAAAAATTGAAAAATTATTACATGTAGGTTTTATCTACTCTATCTCATATAGCCAGTGGGTGTCTCCTCTTGTAATTGTCCCTAAAAAGAATGGGAAATGGAGAATTTGTGTTGACTATAGGGAACTGGACAAAGCCACCCTGAGATATTATTTTCCCTTACCATTCATAGATCAAGTTTTAGTCAACCTTTTAGGTAAACAGTATTTTTCCTTCTTGGATGGATTTAGTGGATACAATCAAATCTGAATTGCTTTTGAGGATCAAGACAAAACTAAATTTACTTGTCCATGGGGCACCTTTGCTTACAGGGTATTGCCATTTGGACTATGTAATGCTCCAACAACCTTTCAAAGAGTTGTATTAGCAATTTTCAGACCTAACAAATCACTGTGTGGAGGTATACATGGATGAATTTATTGTGTATGGAGATACATTTGATGATTCCTTAAAAAATTTGGATAGAGTATTAACACAATGTGAACAACATCACTTGTCTCTTAGTCATGAGAAATGTTTGCTGATGGTTGATGAAGGGATCGTATTAGGGCACCATATTTCAAAAAGAGGAATTCAGGTTGACCAAAACAAAATCAAGATTATTTCAGACTTGCCTATTCCTCAAACTCCTACAAATATCAAATCATTCTTAGGACATGTTGGATACTATAGGCATTTTATTAAGGATTTTAGTAAAATTGTAGCCCCCATGTTTAAATTGCTTACCAAGGACTATGAATTTCTTTGGGATGGATAGTGTCAACATGTTTTTGAAGAAATTAAAGGGAAATTAGTAATTTCGCCAATATTGCAAGGACCTAATTGGGAGAAACCTTTTCACATCCAAACTGATGCATCAAATACCTCAATTGGTGCAGTTTTGGGAGAAAGAGATGAAGAAGGAAGAATGTATGCTATTTACTATCTTAGTAAAAATCTTACTACCACTGAAAAAAATTACACTACCACTGAAAAAGAATTTTTGGCTGTGATCTATGCAATCAATAAATTTAGACATTACATTACAGGGTATAAAACATTTGTACATATAGATCACTCAGTAATTAAATATTTAATGAACAAACCAGTGGTTGGCGGTAGATTAATTAGATGGTCATTACTTCTACAAGAATTTGATATTACCATTATGGATAATCCAGGCAAATCTGATGTGGTAGCTGATTTCTTGTCAAGATTGACTAGTACAGGGGAGCAGGTGCCAGTCAAGGATAACTTTCTAGATGAACAATTGTTTGTTATTTCAGTTAACACACCATGGTTTGCTGACATGGCAAAATTATATTGAAACATGGAAGTTTCCTCCTTTCACTAAAAAGTAAATAAATTAATTAATTAAAACTAGTGCACAATTCAAATGGTTAAATGGAATGCTATTTAAATGTGGTCCTAATTTGGTTTTATACAGGTGTGTAAGAGAAGATGAAATTTTTGACATCCTCCAGGAATGTCATGATGAACCAAGTGGAGGACACTATTCAGTGAAAAGAACAACTCATAAGATACTTAGCACTGGTTACTATTGGCCATCTCTATACAAAGATGTGAAGAGATATATCAGGCAGTGTGATCCTTGTCAAAGAATGGGACAACCAACCATTACCAATAAAATGCCTCTGCAACCACAAGTAGTGATTGAACTATTTGAGAGATGGGGATTGGATTTTGTTGGACCTTTTAATCCTCCTTCACAAGGAAAAGAGCATATTCTTGTGTGTACTAATTATGTAATAAAATGGGCAGAAGTGCAGGCTTTAACAAATGCCACTAAAGAAGCAATTGCTTATTTCCTTTGGCACATAATTATGGTAAAGTTTGGAGCACCAAGAAGCTTAGCTTCAGACTAGGGACCATAATTTATGTCCAATATGATCTAGGCCTTCATAATGTATTATCAGATTAATCATAGGAAGTCATCTCCCTATCACCCGCAAGCAAATGGATAAGTTGAAGTAACAAATAGAGAATTAGAAAACATCCTCACTAAAACAGTTGAAGCTGAAAGAAGAGATTGGGTAAAAAGACTACCTGAAGCTGTCTAGGCTTACAATACAACTTGGAAAACCACAACAGGGTTTTCACCATATGAGTTAGTCTATGGGAAAAATCCCTTGTTGCGTATTGAGTTGAACTACAGACATTGAGGACATCAGCTAAGGTGGGAATTGAATTGGATGTAGCTCAAAAGGAGCGAATCCTTCAACTCAATGAATTAGATGAATTCAGAATGGAAGCACTTCACCAGACAGAGATAATCCAAGGTCAAAGGAAGCAATGGCATGATTCACATATCAAAGAAAGACAATTAAAAGTAAGAGACTGGGCATTGTTGTTTGATTCTAAGTACCAACAATTCAAAGGTAAATTAAGAACTAGATGGTTGGGACCTTATCAGATCAAGCAGATATTTGACAATGGTTCTATCGAGTTACTTCCCATTGATGAAAGCAAAAGAATACTCTTGGTCAATGGACACAGGTTAAAACTTTATAGGAAGCCTCCTACTAAAGATGAATTCTTGAAGCAGATTGAAGCAAGCAAAGAATTTGATCATATGGAAGAACCCAGTTCTTCCAAAATGATCACATAACCAGATGAAGAGATCCAAAATAAAGAGAAGAGAATGAAAACCAGTAAATGGTGTTCTCTTCCCCCTCCCCCCCCCCCAAAAAAAAGGAAGAGAACGAAAACCATTAAATGGCATTCTCTTCCCAATTTTTTTTTTTAAAAAAAAAGGGATCAATTGAAAATTAGTGGTGATGTTGATCTTCTCAAATAAATGGCTAATTCAAATAATTTTTTTTGAATTCTAATTATTTTCTAACCATTTTTCAGGGATGATGTGTTTGCATAATGGATGGATTACATCATCAAGGATGGTAATTATGTTTTTAACTTATTAAAGGTTAAATGAAAGTTTGCATGTGTGATTGGACTTGATTTAGAAAGATTATTATGATGAGTCATCTATTATACATCATGGTTAAATGTGCAAAAAGAAGGATATTGGTAATGGAATGAGTGGGTGGATAACCATAAAAAATATATATCATTTTTATAATTGAAGCAACTGAATCCACCAGTTCCACAGTTGAGTACAGTAATTTTGCAATCGAATTCGCCAAAACAACAACCGAATCCGCCAGTTTCGTAGCCGTAATCATCAGTTCTACCGATACAAGAAGCAATTTTTAAGCTAACCTGTGAAAGATTCAAGAAAAAAATAGCGAATCATGGGAATAAAAAAGAAGTTAGAACCACACACTGATACCCAACTCCTTGCAGATGAAGAAGTAGCAAATATCTTTCAACAGGCAGGATGGCTAGAGTTTCTACGAAAATTTCCTAAATACAATGATGAACTGGTAAGAGAATTTATTAGTAATTTAGAGAAAACAAGGACAAAGGTTAGAAAGGTTTTCATTCCTTTTTTTGTGAAAATCATAAGTGAGATGTCTGGAATACCTATAATGCATGTCCCAAACCCTGTCAAAGGAACATTGAAAGACCTAGTTGAAACCCTATTGAAAGAAGGGGATGCTGAACCCCAATATATTTATAATACAAAGAAAATAATCAAAGGAGTTAAGAGGGTCAGCTTGCCTAAACCCTTTGACAAAGTAGCATTATGGATAGTTAAATATTTAACCTGTGATGGATAATATGGGACAGTAGGAAAAGAAGTCCTAAAAATCCTTATACACCTTAGATATGGAGCCGAAAAACCAAAATATATAGTAAAACTTCTAGGGTTTCTTTTTGACTCCATCCATACCATGGCCCAGAGGTATTCTTGAGGTGTATGAACAATTAGACATCATGGGTTAGTGCATTTGATATGCCAACACCATTTCCTTTCCAAGAAAAATGGGGAAGAAATGTGAGACAAGCTTCTTGGCAAATTTGGACAAAAACCTGGTATTCCCATAAGAACAATAGCAACTCCTCCTGCTCCTTCAGTTCATTTTAAAACTGCTACTATTGTTGAAGAAAAGAAAAGATTAGGGGAGGAGGAAATATCAAAAAAGAGAAAATCTATAAGAAAAGTTAAAATTGCAGACCCTACTGTACCTTCTCAAGTCATTTCTTCTTCTATTGAGGCTATAGAAGAATTGGTACATGTCTCTGACAATGACAGTTCACCTAGGCCTGAACAAAAGATGAAAACTAGAAGATGTTCTAAGAGGGGATTTATGTCTGCACATTTTGAGGCTCCTCAAGAAAGGAAACATCATAAAAAGTCCAAAGAAAGTTCAGAGGAGCTGGAAGAACAAGAAAGACTAGAAACTGAAGCTGCTGATATTTTGGGTAGTATGGCCATGACTCCTCCTGGACCAATCACACAGAAAAATAAAAAGCAGATGAAAGATTTGAGGACCCAATTTTCCAAGAAATAGGTGAGACTGCATCACCATCACATGCAGAAAATGAACAAGCATCTTGGGGAAGGAAAGGAAAATCCCCTATGGTGGAAGAGGAATGCTTAACTCCCCAAGAACTTTTAGAAAAAGAACAAAACCAACAAATTAAACAGGCTCTATTTTTGTCCAGAGTAGAACTCATTATCAAGGAAAAGGATGAGGAATTGAATTTCCTCAAACTCAAGTTAAAACAAAAAGAAATGCTCCTTGCAAAATTAACAAACCAACTCACAGCCAGGAATGAGGAATTAGCAGAAGTTAAAAAGCAACTAATAGAGAATGAGGAAAAATGTACAATACAAACCTCTATGTCAACAGTCTCTGCACAGACTGAATTGACTTCTTTGACACTCATGTAGTTATGGGATGACACATGCAGAGAACTCAAAACATCCAATATAGACTTGAAAGGAAAACTGGCGGAAGAAGAGAAAGCGAGGAAGGAATGGGAAGTCAAATTTTACAAGGAGGAAAATGATAAGTATAAATGTCTTATGAAAATACAAATAGTTTGTATGATGAGTGAGAAGTTGCTTGCATGTAGAAGACCTTCTCCTATTTATAGCAGGTTTTTAGAAGAACAATTCATTTGTTGGCAGTTGGCAAGGATAGCATGTGGCCTTCCACATGAAATAAAAGATGAAGCTGATTTCTCAGCCGCCTACTCCTTAGCTAATACAGAATAGAAAAACATTCTTTGTGAATTTTACCTCTGCAATTTTATGCTAGAAAGAAATACAGGTTTTATGATCAATTTGTATATAGAAGAAAGCCATCTTAACACATTTATCTTTGTTCTTCAAAATCAGATTGCATGGAAAGAAAGGGAGTCAGAACATTGGTCAAAGGCTAGTTCATCCGGTCTCTGTATGAGAATTCATTATGGTAATCCATCCACCTTTGCTACATATTTCCAATCCTATGCATTTAATGATAAATTCAAGGGACCTTATCTTTTCAGTTTACATCAAAGCATGGATGTCTTCACCTCCTATGAAAGGGCAAATTTTGATAATATCTATGATGCATGTTTTAAAAGATGTGAATTTCTCTCAGTGGCATTGAAAAGAAGGGAAGTAATATCCCCTTCAAATTTGATCTAGAGTTTAGAAAGGGCAAAATATTTATGCATAATAATTCCCCAGATCAATGAAACTCCTCTGAGCATATGGATAGGAATGCGGACAAGGCCACCTCTACTTCTCACCCCCATATCTCCTTGGAAAAATAGAGAACCTCAACATCCCACTCAGTTTGAGGAATGGAAAAGAAAAGTAGAAGCAGGACCAGGGTATAGTAATTCTGAGTTAAAGCATTGGGACATTCAGTTTCAGCCATTTGATCTAAGTAATCAAATGGAATGCAAGATATACAATCCCGAATTTGAAGAATGAATTTTGTAAAGGGACTTAAAAACAAGTAAGTATGGGGGAAATGATGAGGCTAGGATATGCCCAATAAATGTATAATAAATGACCTCATCTTACTCTCTCTTTTTATTAAGTTTGATTGCATTTTGTAACTTTTATTTTGATCTGAGATGAGTTAGGATGTGATTATCCATCTTTTGTTGATTGTGATTCTAATGTTTTAAAAGACATGTAAATCCTAACAAGTGTGTTGGAAAATTCTAGTTTTGCAATAAAACAAGTCATCATCAGGCTAAAGAATAAATATGAAGTGGATTACATTTTTTTTTAAAGCATTGGACTCAATTTAGATTAGTTCTGGAACCTGCTAAATCTATTTCAAAACCATCACAGTCAGTTTTGGAACTTCACCATACTATTTCAAGTTGTCACATTTTTGGACTTAGCTCTAAAACTCTATATTTAGCTCCAGTACTCCTTCAGATAAGTTCCAAAACTTTTACAGCTAGATATGGAACTGATAAGGATCTATTCCAAATGGCTGACGATCTGTTAAAGATCAATGATCCCATTAAATCAAGAACAAATTCCTAATTTTTTGAACTGGCAGAATCAAGACAATTATCACAAAGCTGGACATCCAACCACATCTTGATTCAACATCTATTCCAGGCACAATTCCATTCTATCGTATCTATGAAATAGTTACAGCCATCAAAGCATCTATATATACAGACCTGATATAGATAATAAAAAAAGGAGAAGAAAAAGAGAAGATAGTAGAAGAATAGAGAGAAAAATGATAGCTTAGTATATTTGTAATACAAAACATTTTTTATCAATAAAATAGCCATTCCTGTTTTGAAAGCAAATTGAATTGTTCAAATCTTGTTCTAGGCGGAGCAAGGGCCCACTCTTCCAAAGGACCAAGATCTTCATTTTTGTCATTATTTATATTTCTATTAGCAAAAGTAAATAGGTAACTCTGTTAAATTTATAAATGCTTCCAACTCTTTAAAATTAAGATTTGTTGTAAATTTGTTCCTGCAAGCATTTTAGATTAAATTTTTACTTCTGCAACATATGCTTATTTCCAGCAATCATTTCATTCCTGCAATGAGTGTTTATTTCCAACAATCAATTTCATTCTTGCAACGTGTGTTTATTTCCAAAAATCAATTTCATTCCTGCAATGTGTGTTTGTTTCTAGCAGATTTGCATAGTTTGATTTCAATAAGGTTTTAACCAAGAAAACCTTAAGACATTAAAAACCCTCCCAAAACAAGAAAAATATACAAATACCCCCATTTAATTACTAAATTGTTACGATTCCTCTTGTTTCATATAGCTTCAGACACAGCCCTGGTTAAATATGACATCAACATAATGTTGATTAAATGAAGGGGATAACGACACCCAACAATGATCGCCAAAATAAATGTGCACAAGGCTCAAAGAAACATAAATCTATACTAACAGATCATAAAAGACATTACTATATGATATAAGATTTTCATAAATACTAACATACATATAATAAAATCAAGCAATCATCCTGAGATTGTATTATGTTACTACTAGCTTAACATAACTAGTATCATAATTTTGCAACTTAACCTATTATATAAATAATCTCATAACTAACATAATGTACTTAGGCAAAGGATTATATCACCCTTCAACCTTATAAATGAGACCATGTCTCTTGCTTGCATAACTAGCACACAACAAGTTTAAAAGTTTATCTCTATGCTTACCAAGATGTTCTATACATCTAATACCTTTCTTGCTCCTAGAAAAAAGGTACACATACTACTCTTCAAAAAAACATGTTTTAAAAAAGAGAATAATATTAGTCAAGCAAAGGTAAATAATAACATACTAATTTTAATCAACTATAATTAATATAAATCCATTATTAGCCACTCCTCATGGTCAAGTTTACATTTTAGATAAAATAGCAACTCTATAAAGTTACAAGTAGAAAGTAGAGAGATAACATCTTAAAACAAAACTTCCTACATATCCTCATATGGTAAAAAATAACACCACAATCCACGTTACTTATGAAATTGCAACTAGAAAGAAAATATTAATTGCAAGGACGCACTGATCCATCTAATCCTACAAATTTTCTCACTAAGAAGTAGGAAAATCTATTCCACGAACTTAAGATAAATGAGATCAAACAATATTTTAGAATCAAGTTTCCACTTAAGAAAACACTAAATCAACATCCTGAAAATATGAACCTTTTTGATAGCTTAAAATGATGTACGAGTAGAATAAACATATCAACTCACCTCTAAGCTAATGAAGAAAGATGATACTTCTTCTCAAATATATATATATATATATAAGGAAGCTAATCTACAAACTCCTAACACAAAGGAATTTATAATCAAGTCATCTGCAATCAACTAAGAAAATTCCCATTCCTAGTTTTTTTTTTTTGTAAACAAGACACAAAATGAAAGCATATATATTGAAATGAGAAGCACTCCATGTGTGTCAAACACAAATGTAAATGGTGAAGGTGATTCAATTACCAAGAAAGATGTAGTCATACTCGAGGTGTTCAATCAAAAGATCAAAAATATGGTAGGAAACTCTTGTTCACAACTCAAGAACTAAGATATGTACTCTCCTACCCATACATCTTATAAATCCATCACCAATGAGACACTCAATAAACCCACCCTTCAATAACTTTAAAGAGTTATGAATGCTCTTAGGGTACCCACTTAATGTACCACATGTTTTTCCATATTCTCTTTTCTGACAAACAAAAGATACAAAAATGTTAATGGACTCATTAGGTCCTAGCATTCGAGTCACAAATCTGATACCACATGTAACAACTTGCCTATTTGCACTTAGAAAAAGCAATAATTAAAAAAAAAAAACTAAATATTGAACATTTATTCAACCACAGTTTCTAGAATACTATATTCCATCTTATAATCAACAACTTCAAGTAGTAATAGTTTCAACATTCCAATATAGTAAGCAATATAATAAAATGTAAGATATAGAAAGTTTACTATCTTACTTGGGACATTAGTACAAATTTAATTCCAATACTAAGTACTGGTACTAATTCAACTAATTTCAAGGATTACTATGCAATCAAGTCTACCCTAAACTATCCTAAGGATATATACCCGATGCCCACACAACAATCTTGGGCAACCTACATATCTACTCCTCAGAATCAGGGTCTGATGTAGTTCTCCTTTCAAATGTGATGGTCTCCTCCATGAGATGTCCAAACCAAAGGGGTTGGCACTCTAAGCCAAACAAGGAACAAACTAATTGTGAAATAGACAAGCTTCTAAAGCTATGGTCTACAATCTCATAGCTAAATGACACACTTAAATATAATACCTTACTATTTAGGGATGTGTGCTTACCCAAGAACTCTCACATAAAAACCTAGATATAAACAATGATTAAGGAATTTTCATTCCTAGCTCCAAAGAAAATCACATGCTAGACAACACTATGTATACAAGACAAAGTGAGACATACAGTACATAACAGTCGAACCTATCATTCATCTATACTCAAAAGATTTTATGCATGCGTACATGTTGTCCTTCTAATTTCTATGAATATATTTCTTAAGTAATAACAAACAAAATCATTAGAATAATCAATTTAGGGGAGAGTCCAAACATACAACTACAATATGTACCACCTAATTATATACATCTAAGCTGAAGTATCCTATGATATCCCATACTATCATAGTTCATGATCACTCTACCCAAACATTAACAACCATAACATATATATTTATTTAGGTATGGGTTAAGACGCAATGAATAAAATATGTACCATCTAAGTACTTTCCATACTGTAAAACTCTATGGCATCTCATACTATCATATGTCTTTATGTTCGAGTATCTGAATCAACACCAACAAAAATCTTACACCCAACCATAATAATAAAGCAAGTTAGAATTAAACTATCCGAGTATACCTTCAATAATAATTTGAAGAGAACATAAACTCTAGATACACCTCACGATGCACTATGTTATTCTAGAAATGTCTAGTCACTCGCACAATTAACTTTATGATGAAATATACCACATATAAATTTTCATCCTTACAAGATGCAACAGACTTGATCCTGCCAATAAGTTTGCATAACAATATTATGCTACATATAGGCTATTTTTCTTTCACTAGCGTTCTATAAAAGCTATAGTAGATGTCACACTAAGGAACACCTATCAAGGTTAGTTTCCTATGCCCATGCTCATTCCTTGAGCTACCATACATATATGTGATGTCACCTACATACATATAATCAAGGCTAGATGTAGTTCTACCCCAACTACTAAAGGTATAAATGTTCACTCAAAAGTTTTCTCATATGAGTGCATAGATGTAGTTCGATTACAAAGAGAAGACTCAATGGTCTTTACAACCTTATCACCCACATCAAATATGTATAAGCTAGGACTAGTGATGTCTAACATCATTCTCGTGTCCTTATATACTACCACACTCATGGTTAATCGCATATATATGGGTTTATCTATCCATAGATTAAATATGATTTTGTTCTTTCAATTATACGACTCGTGAGTCCTTACATAAACACACCATCTAGATATATGAATAAAAAAACTTTAACATCATATATGCAATATCATATATCAGTAAGCATTGCTCGATAATATCACACCAATCGATTATGATAACAGTCAATCTATTTACTTTGCATGTAAATACCTACATGAAATTTATTGCACAAGGATTTTTTTACTAGTTCTTTTATGTGTCTTTACTCTAGACAATCTAGGTTTATGCATGTAACTTTACAAGCTAGATCAAATGAATACAATCTTGCATAATAACTACTAACATGCTCTTTTCCATCAGAGTATACTAGAACTTCATGTATTTCTTTATTTTTTCCACCGATTCTCTAAGGTTATGAAATAAAAAGGAGCACTAGTGGTCAACAACATAAATAAAGCCAGATATGGTATGAATGTATGAAAAATTATAATTCAACATTATTATATTATAATTAGCTTTATATTTGATTAATCTCAATGCCATACTTTAATCTTGCACTCCAATCTATGACTCATTATAAATAGCGACTTAAAATATGCAACCAATTAAATTACAACTTATCTTTTCATATTTTATTTATTTTTACCCATTTAAAATATTCAATTTTAGTGACTTATTCTATATACTCAACTCTGGTATAAGTGTATGACTCAACATTGACCTGATTTCTAGCACTGGAATCAATGTTTAAAATATTCAATTAATAATAAGGCTTACCATCTTAAGAGCAAGGCTTTTCCCTTTTATAAAGGTGTTTATGCCAATAGCTGGGTGACTCATGCTAATACTCGATGCTATTATACTTGGCGGTTATATAGACAACAAGGTATTTTTATATTTCAAGCTTAGCAATTGGCAAGTGTCACAAAAATTCATATAAATATTTAACTCAACAAATTATACATATATTTGCAGGTTCTAAAATTATAAACAAATTGGTTTAGAATAGTGGTGATTTGGGGAAAGTGGCCACATGCTACAAAAATGGTATTTTTGAAGTAGTGAAGCATAAGAAGGGCTAATTAAGACATAGGTTCGATGCTTAAAATGCTTCTTCTAGACAAGTAACCTGCTGCAAACAAAATATATTTCTATTAGATGAACATGCAAATAATTTTTCAGTGTTTTTGATAAATGGTTAAGCATTAACCTCTTATTACTAGGCAATTAAGCTTGCAATTCACTTAGCTACTTAACATATGCACCTACAATGATACCAAAATTAATCAACATTTATTTTTATACAACACATTTTTTTAAAAATGACTTCATACATCTGTGTGTTGAATTAAGAGTCTAGACGATTCATTAATAGGGACTATGTTATTATAGCCGAACTTGGATTTTAACTTTCGTTACCATAATGATATATTTTATACATTCAGTAGTGTATTAAATATTTGGATAATTTTTAAAACAAAACCAACCTTCAACCTTTGTTGATGAAGACGTCTGGATGAAATAATTCACCTCTTTTTGCTTTCTCCTCACTCTTCAATTTTGCCTCCCTGTCCTTCTTTCAATATCTTTATATTTTTTGAGTCTTTTCTCCTTCTGTACTTTGCTTTCCTTTTCTCTGTGTCCCTCTATCCATACCATGATCTCTCTTTTTCCAATTTCCAACCCCTTAATTTATATAAATCACCCTCTCTATATCTTTGCACTATATAATTTCAATGTCTTTTCCTGCATGCTCTCTTTTCTTAAGTTATGAAAACCTCATACACCTTGCATGTATTTCTTTCTTCCACTTACCGCCAAATTAATATATAGTTCTCATCATTGTATGTGTAATTATCAATTCAGAAGCCTCTTTTAGCTCTTTATTAGGTGTTGTTTCAATAGTCTTTAGCACATAATCATCTAACTTCTATAAATCAACTATATTATCAATCTAGGAAGAGAACAAAAGATATGTATTTACAAGTACAAGGGTATCTGACAACATGAGATCCAAAGCCTTCACTTTTGGATGAGTGTAGATAATTTTGTAAAGCTCTACATGAGTAAGGAATAATCTGCTCACAAACCAACATTCCTTTGCTCTATAATATATTTTGCCATAAATAACTTTCATGCTTTCCATAACCTCTCAAATTAAAAATTGACATTAATGCCACATGCTCTAGAGTAACACTCAATGTATTCAAACTCATCAACATCTATCCCATTCCATCCATTTGACATAATATCAAACATAAAATCATTTTCACTATGTGCCTCTTTGTACGAGTCATCATAACTTGACTCTTTTTAGATTCATAGAGTCGATGTCAATATGATGCTCATCAACAATATAATTTATCATTTTTGTAGACATTTCTTCATGAGATCAGGTTGATCCAGGTAGAAAAAGATGAAGGCAATCCCTTTCAAATGTGTGGTTGAATGGACCATGATCGATATCATGTAGTAGCCCTAGAATGATTAAAGAGAAGAAACCATCTAGCTTTATGTTCATGATATCATATCGATCAATGTCAAGCTCTAATCCTTGGTATTGTCAAATTTGTTCTATTACTTTGCCATCAAGCCAATAGACTCCAAGGAAATGTTTAAAACCCCTAAATGTATTGCTCCAAGATACACCTAATAACATAAACCTAATTGCTTGGTGTCCCATAGCCTCTCATACTATTTAGTTGAAATTATCATTGTACTTATCAATTTCATGTCATTCAAGGCAAACGGAAGTTAATCTTCATTTAAGTCAAGTTCAAAAATATGCAATTCCCAAATTAGGTCAAACTTATTACTCAAAGATTACTCAAGTTAACCTCAAACATTCCTTGAAGCTTCATTATCCATCCAAAAGAAACCAAACTATTTGAAGTGGATTAGATGAAATTAATTAAATATGCCAATTAAACATTGTTTACACTAGTTAAGTCATCTTTATGAAATAGGATCATTAAACCTTGGCATTCCACTTAATTACTAGGTGTTTTATTTAATTGGATCAACTTTGCTTAGTATAGTGTAATTTCATCAACTTGGTGTTGCATATAAAGAAAAAGCTTTGCATAAAAACCATTAAAGCAATGATAGTTAGTTAATTAATAGATATACATACACAAGCACACAATTAAAAGATAACTATATCTTCAAAAACTAATTTATATGTATATATATATTCTATTGACATATGTTGTATTATATTGATATAATGAATATCAATAATGACTTGGCTAAACGATCAAAGATAATGATAATGACACACTTATTTTAATAGTTTTTTCATAGAATCAGATATATATTTTCTTGATTTACTCACAAAAATCATGACATTTAAATGCATATCAAGACTATATATTAACACAAATGTAAACACATATATCTCAACCCATGCATCACAATGATACATACGCCACCATTGATGATGGACAATAGTTCATTGGACTAAAACTTGGTAGAGAAAAATGGGATGTAATAAGCATGAATTCCTCTCCTTGCTTTTTGACATGAGAAATTTATTTCCCATCATGGTAAAGAGAGGCATTGGTGCAAAAAATAGCCTCATTCCACCAATCAATCTAGTTGGAAGCATAAGGAGGATGGGGCATGTGAGGTCTTAAAAGAGAAAGGTTGAGAATAAAATGATTTTTTGGAACTTTGAATTGCTCTATGACCCTATCCATTCTACAAGAGATAGGGTATGATTAAAGAACAAATTCAAAATGGACATAGATAGGTTGACCATTAATTTTGGATAAAGAGAAAATATTTTATTTTAACAACATGTAATGGTTTAACCTTTTGAGAATGTAGTCAACACTACTACAAAAATTAGACCATGCAAACAAAGGCATGTTATTGAATTAGTGCCATCGAAGGAGAGGGTAAAAAATATCCCACCTATTATTGAAATAATACCACTTCACATTCTCTAATGCACCACTTCATGGATAGGGCACCAACTTTATCATTGGTATTTTAAATCATATTAAATTCCTCGCACATGACCCACATGGCAAGGAGTAAGTTTCATCCAAATATCACCAAAATGAAGATCTGTCAAGACCATAGTGAATGATGTAAATTTTGAAAACTTGTAATGCATGGCCATCAATATCTGAAAGTATCTAGAGTAGTTAGTGTGGCCTGTCCTCCCCCATGGAAATAATTAATGGGGGGAAATTTGGTAACACCAAAATGGTAGTATTTCCACATCTCTCTTCATGTAGAGTGGATAACTAGGTGGCATCCAGTTGAATACACTTCAAAGTTGTATGTAGAAGAAACCCAAAAAAATTCACTTCTTATAGACAAACAAAATCTAAAGAACCACTCTATTGACATGAAACACACACAAAGAATTTATGAGAAGACTCTATGAAACCTTGAACATTACAAGATAAAATATTCATTAGGAAATGTCATCCATTTGGAGCTCCCCATGTCCATCCTCATAATTATCTAAAACTAAAAAAATATTACACTGGTTTGGAAGAGAAAATTCTTCAAGCATAATGGAGTGATGTTTATCCCCATGTATTTCTTGAGGGAAGTTGACACCACCTTAGCATGGGTTGTGTGAATTTTGAGATAAGGATCCACTTGTTGAGGATATACCAATGATGGTAGAATCATTTAGAATATGATAATTATGAGAAACGAGGCTTTGTTGGGCTCAAGGGGACTAGACAAGAGGGGGAGGAGAGGTGGGAACCTCCTAAGATAGCTTCTTTACTAGAGAATAAGTTATAAGAGAGGAGGGTTTTGGCCTTGAATATGGCTTTTTTGAGGTAATCATAGTCTAACCATCACCTTTATCCACCACCTTGGGCTTCTTAGTTTATGAAGGGGCTAAGAAGGGTTTAAAATAAGAGGGCAATATTTGATGTGATGATCAAGACCCTGACATCAGGAACAAGTATTTTGTAGGTTGAATTAAACAACTTCTTATGCCTAACGGGGCGTACCAACTTGGATGTCTATGAAATCATTCAACTCTTTTGATAAATACACCACAAAGTAAACCTGTTATTGAGGGTGTGAGTAAAAATTTTATGGTTCATGGTAGATTAATTACCTGATGAGAGTGATAGTTTGGTTAATAAATGTCTAAAGTGGAATTGGCAAGCCTAAAAGCTAAATCTAGACTGACACCTTAAAGGAGGTATAATTAGTGACCTTAATATCTTGATTCCAGTGGGATAAAATTAAGAGCATTTTTCTGTGAAACCAACAACTTGATTTGGCTAGAAGGGATTGGACTTTAGATGGCTCTTTGAATGAAAACATAAAAAAATATGTTGGTCAGGTTTTGAACCCCAATGACATGGATGCCTGAGGGCTCACACTGGTGGTGAAACTAGGGATGGATCAAATTTTCTAAGGGAATATGGCCCATGAAATAATAGAGTGATTCTCCTACCATTTACATGCTCTATCAAGAACATCAAATTGTAAACATGCCTCCAACTGAGAGAGAAGGTTATAAGGGTTACTTGTCATACACCTTTGGGACAAATTCCTTGGCTTACTTGGGTGACATGATCCTCGCCTTATGCAACAATAGTTGTAGTTAAGTGTGGGGAGGCCACTAAATAAGGCCATCCTGCCCAAAAGGCAGAGTGTCAAGTGCAATAAATGTGTAGGGAACCTAAAAAATATTGTAGCAGTGTTATGTTAGTTAGGAAATCAAGCTAGTAAGGAAAATTAAGTTGATCATGGAAAACCCTATAAACCCTATCAGAGCTTGTTTCACGTGGGTGTTGAATTTTTAAAACCTCTTGATAATCAAAATTTTAGTTGAACTACTTGACAATTAAATTAAATATATGTGTGACAAAGTAATATGGTGCCCAAATAATATGGTGTCGCTACAAAATATGCTACACCCTTAACCTATAGTGTGTCTAAGGATATGTGTCGCCGACTTGTGGCTTACACACCTTCATATTAGATTGTTCCATTTTTTGATATTCTTAGTATGGTCAGCTTATGAAATAGATATGGCTAAGTAGAGTATATATAGGAGGTTGTGGTTAGTCTTTTATCATCATATTACAAATTCTATTTTAATTGCATTATTATGGAGGTTTCCTGCTCGAAGTGGCTTAGTCATAATATTCATGTATTCTGCACCTTTGGTAATTGTTATTGTAGATCTATTTATTCTTCTCTTAATTATGTGATACATAATTCTATTTTTGTCTTGAAAATTATTATCTTGTGCAAATTATTAGTCATTGGATTCATATTTGTGAGACGATCACAATTGTATACTCTATTAATATACTTTTTTGGGTCAAAATTTTCATCCTTGTGCATAATGGTAACAATTAGATTCATCTCAGTAAGACGATCACAATGGTGTATTCACTTGGTACACTTTGTTTTGAGGCTAAAACCCTCCTAGAGTTTGTACATGACTGGTCCGAACACTTTTAGACATGGGAAAGGGCAAGAAATTCTAAAAATTCCTCACATGGATGGCATTGAGTCTAGAACTTCTGATCTATGTATTTTAGAGGTAGTTTAACAACTTAAGTTAGTGTTGTAGGGCATGGTGAAAAAATATGATTTTGATACGGTTCAAGGGGACATTTTAGGGTTAAGAGGGGATTTGGATAGCAAGATCAATCAATTTCAATAAATATCTGGGTAATTGGCCAACTTGTTAGCTTAGCCACTGCAAAATAAGCCTCCACCACTTCAATTTGGTTTTCCTCTTCCAAATAATACCATCATCAATTCTAGTCCTAAGTTGATGTTTCCAAAAGTGGACTTGCACAAGTTTGATGGTAATGATCCACTCAATTGGCTCACTCAAATTAAAAATTTATTCAAGATATACATCAAACTCCATATTCACAAAAAGTGGTTATGGCCTCTCTATATCTAGAACCTGAGCCATTTGTTTGGTATCCTTGGTTGTGTACTCAAAATAAAAATGAATTGTGTCCCAGTTTTATGGTCTATATTTTCTAATAATTTATAGCTCCACTATCACAACAATGTCTCTAAAAACTACTTCAGGTAGATAACTAAGTTGCACGAGACTAGGATTATCAAGGACTACATTCATCAATTTAAGAATCCCTCCTTTACATGTGGCAGATATTATTGAGAAAAATATGACTGACCTATTTTTGGGTGGCCTCAAAGATAACATCCAATTAGAGGTTTACATGTTTTATCCTAGTACTATATCAGAGGCCATACCAAGGGCATGCATGGTTAAGGAAAAAGAGTAGATCAAATGAATATCTTTTACCAATTTATGTGAACGTACCTTCCCAAAACCATCATTTTAGCAACCTATTAGATTGACACCTCAGCAAGTGAAATAAAAGCATGCAAAAGGTTTGTGTTATGGTTGAGATAACAAATGGAGCAAAGGACATCAATGTGTTAAAAAAAGTTATTTTACATTGATGGCACCAATGAGCAGGTAGAAGATGAGGAGGCTTCAGGGGTAGGTTTGGAAGACCCTGAGGAGAATCTAAAGATTCTCAACCTACCATTTCTTGTCATGCACTTTTAGACATTAGTACTCCTTAAACTCTTAAGGTGGTGAGTTTCTTAAAGAAATAGGTGACTATGTTAATTGACTTTGAGAGTACACATAAATTCATCAATAGTAAGTTAGAAACTTGTTTAAATTATTTCATTTACCCAACTCCAAAATTTTAGGTCATGATTGTAGATGGTGGTACAATCAACTATTCTATAAAATACCATTGCATTAAGTTTGCTATGGGAGGCTATTTGTTATATTCCCCTATGATTGTTATTCCCATGAAAGGAGCTGACATTGATTTGGGAGTGTAGTGGCTCACCACTTTGGGCACTATTGAGATAATTTTCTAGGAACTATTCAGGAGGTTCCATCAAGAAGGCATGACCTTTGAACTATATGAATTACAGGCTAAATCTCCACAATTGGTTAGTTCCCACTAGATGATGAAGATTCTCAGAAAAAGTGCATAAGGTTTTGTGGCATGATTATTTTCGATAGAGGTTCAACCAAATAAGGAGTTTACACATCATGATTTTCAAAGGGTAATGGATGACCATTATGTTATTTTTGGTGACATGCCAAAATTACTTCCTCTAAATCATGCACATGATCATTCCATCAGACTCATTCTAGGAAGTACACCACCAACATCATGCTCTATAGGTATCCCTATGCTCAAAAGAGTGAAATTGAAAAGATGGTACATGAGATGTTGTTGGCAAGAATTATTCAACATAGTCAAAGTGAACATTCCTCCCTAATGGTCATGGTGCAGAAGAAGGATGACAGTTGGTGGATATGCCTAGATTATAGAGAACTCAACAAATACACCATCAAAGATAAGTTTTTTATTCTAGTAATTGATGATTTACTAGATGAATTGTGTGGTGCTATTTATTTTACTAAGTTAGACCTTCACATTGGGTATCGTCAAATTCACATCTGTGATGAGGACACATCTAAAAAAAATTTAGAAATCATGAAGGCCATCATGAATTTATGATCATGCATTTTGGCCTGACAAATGCACCATCTACATTTTAGAGTTTGATGAATACTATTTTCAGCCATTTTTAAGAAAATTTGTATTGGTGTTTTTTGATGATATCATTATCTATAGTAAAAATGTGAATACCATTTGAAGCATGTGAAATAGGTTCTTTCCATTATAAAACAACATAAATCTATGCCAAACCTTCCAAATGTACTTTTGGTGTTGAAGAGGTGGAATACTTGAGTTATTATTTAACATGGAGTGAAAGTTGATCCTAATAAAATCCCAACAATGATGAAGTGGCAGGTTCCCAAGACCCTTAAGAACCTTCGAGGATTGTTAGGGCTAACTAGTTACTATCATAGGTTTGTTAAAAATTATGGTAGCATTATAGCCCCACTTACCTCTTTGTTGAATAAAGACTCCTTCTAGTGGACTGATTTAGCTACCAAGTCATTTAAATAGTTGAAAATGGCTATGTGCACAACTCTAAATTATTAGAATGAGCTCTAAGAATATTGATCCAAGTGAATACATTGATTCAATATGCTATGTGAGACACGTATTGTATAAGACAATACTGAGCACACACATACACACAACTATAAAAAATGAATAAGAAGAATGAGATACAATGATCCACACAATATTACATTAAGAATATGAAAGGGAATAGGTACATAAATAGGTTGGAGGAGAAAATATATAACCCATTCTAGTGAATGTGGTATTAAACTTTCCAAATAACCAACATGAGACTAAAGCCCCTAAGCAAGCAATATGTAACCATGTAGCCAAAAACCATAGGAAAAAAGGCATACACCAACACCCCGCACCCCTGGCACACCCCCCCCCCTCCCCCCCCCCGCCCCCAATAAGCATAAACTTAGGTAGGTGATGATACATAAAAAATGCAAAAAAATAGGTCCCAATAATAAGGCCTGATGAAGTACCCATGTACAATGCAATCTCTCATAAAGTAGAGAAAAGGAGAAAACCTAGTGGAAAAAAACTCCCCCCCAAAAGAGAGAAAATAAGAACGGACTAAAATACCCCGTAGAAGAAGATGCTAAAATAATCATCACTCCAAGTACATAGTGATGATCCCCAATATCCTACAAAAAATGAAAGATATGTGTCCACTCACACAAGAGAGAGAATATGAATGTAGAATCGTCACATGGTGAATGTTGTATATGTCCCTCTGTAACAAATAATGTCTCTTCCTTTTAGAAGAAAGAAACCCTAAGCTATCAAACTATTGAATTCTCACTCAAGTGGAATGTGCGTAGGAATCATGATGTAGATCTCTAAAAAATGTTGAAATATCTCCCTGCTAGTGCTTAATTGTGTTAAATTATGATCAGATATCAAAGGACTAACTATAGAAAATAGTAATGAAGAAGCATTTAATGAAGGAGAGAGAACAAACAAAGAAGATAGACATGGAACATTCAATGAAAGAATGCCCATGGGAAGAAGAGAATAATGCTCAACAACTATCAAAATTGAAGATTAGTATGCAAATGAAGCAATCAAATTTGAACGATGAATGTCTACAAGAACATATGAGTCATCAATACTCTCAATGTGTGTATTCATACTATAAATAGTGAAGTCATATGAAGTGTAAGTCTATGAAAGCTCTGAAAGAGCAACGATCTGCATAAGAATGAATGTAAAAATTAAGAATCCAAATCTGGAATCTCCTCTTATGAGGAGACTAAAATTGACAAAACCTTCCTTGGAGAGATTAAATAAACCAACAGTTCTTCTTCAAAGTGTGAAGAGCTTTTGGGATCCTTATTTGAAGCATGGGAAGTAGGGACTATAGAAGAAGATGCAAAATCCTTGTTGTCAGTAGCCCACTCTTCGTCTGCAGCCAACACTGTAAGATTTTTGGGAATAAAATCGTTCCGCTAGGAAGAATACTTTTTTTTAGGAGACTACATTTTTTGGTGAAATGCCCAGTGCCCAAACAACTATGGCAGTGAAATAATAAACTTTCATAATCAATAGCTTGAGACTAAGTGCAGTTTCCAACTTGTAGGGTGATTTTTTTAGGAATATTCTTGGAGGCATCAATATTCACTAGGATCCTAGCAAAAGTAGTGAGGAATATATTTGCATGCAATTGTTGAAACTCACCTAGAGATCTACCAATATCCTGGAGACTAGAATCAGTCAAAAAATGTAGCAGGAGGTTGGGCAGTCGAACCCAAATGGGTTTTACATGCAAAGGTTCAATGAGGGGATTGAAGGCAAGGAACCATTGTTTCAAGACCAAAGGGTGGTGATTCAAGCTCCAAGATTGGTTTTGAATCTTTTTCTTATCCTCTATATTACGAAAAATAATAATAAAGAAGCTTTTAGCTTAAGGGTAAATATCAAGACTACCTAAAAGGAGGGGTTTCCAATGCTCCAAGATCCAAATATTAAGATCTTGGAGTTTTGGCCATAGATCCAAAAATCTGCAGATGATACTCTTGGTATAAAAATATTCATTCATTTTAAGAACTAGCTTGGATTCCTCCTCATTAAAAATCACCACTGGGTCAAGAGAAGCAAGGGTGAGAGGTTTGGGATTTGTTCTAGGCGTTGGCCTATGGGAGACAACATAAATGAAAGAGGTGGGCTTGTATCCATCCAACTTGTTGGTTGAATATTTTGTCGATCAGCGTATTGATAAACAAAATAGGTCTGATCAGCCAAAGTAGGAAGATTAGTCATCCAAATGTGTAGTTTTACCACATCAGAAGGGGACTGATCTCTCCTCTCATCAAGAGGAGGTTCTCTGTAGGTATGCTATATATATAAATAGAAAATAATACTCAAGGGTAGGACAAACCATCCATCTCTCTTTCTTCAGAGATGATGCATACAAATCAAAGGAAAAACTCAATGGAAATAACAGACATCACTCCTCTTCTTTTAGAAGTACTATTCAACAAACCACAAGAATATTCTTGGTAGTAACAGCAAAAATGTAACAAAGGATGTAATAACTAGCAAATCAAGATGTAACACAAAGTCTCCACCTGAATTGCTTAAGATTAAGATACGAAGGACAATGAGGGCACAAAGTCATCCCAAAGTCCTTTACACATAAATGGAAAGAAAACACACTAAAGGCAATTATGGGGGCACAAAGTCTCTCCACACTTGACTCTTCAGGACAAATTCTTGACTGTTGTCACTAATTCTACTTGTTGAATTAAAAGAACAAAAAATATATTGAAGAAAAAGACATAAGAATAGTTTCCTCAACAACAAAGATATTACAGCACAAAGTCTGAAAAACCATTTGCTTTTTTATTCCAGTAATAAAATATGATCAGCAATCTAAGCTCAAAGTCTCAGTAATGCCTTACAATTTGGGCAGAGTTTCATTCATAATTGTCAAAAAAGAGATCCTTATTATAATAGAAGAAAGTCCCTTATATAGCCTCTTCAAGAAGGACTCGGGAACAGTAAATACAACATTTTGTGTTGGAATCTATTAAGAAGACATGCTGGAACTTAAGGGCATTTTACCCATTTGATTTTATCAATGCAGGGAAACAAGTCATGCTTATCGAAAGTTTGCAACTTTCAATGTCCACCTAGCGATATGATCTTATCTTCATCATTCCTCCTTTTCTGGTTAATTAAATCGGGTCCTAGATTTAGTTTGTTGTTTTATTCCTTCTCCACTTTCTACTGGTCTTGGCCTTGAAATCTGTGAATGTATTCTAGTCTGTATGTTCAAAGGATCAACGGCTAGTTCACTGTGTTGAATTTGACATTTTCAGGCTGTGTCATTCCTTAGTCTTCTTTCAGATTTTCTGCTTGGTATTTTTCTAGATTGGACTTGCCCTTTCAGGCCTTGAGAAATGACCCATTTTGAGTCGGAATAGCCTCCCACAAGGATATCTATCCTTCGATCAGATCTTTAAATGGCCTTTCGAGCTTCTTCGGGTGACCCTTTTGAAGGGTGCTTTTATCGATTAAGTGTCCTCCGCAAGGGCACTTGTCCTTTAGGAAGCTTCCTTTTGCATTGAACCGCCCCTTTGAACTTTGGTGATGAACCATTCCGTTGAACCAAGACATTGAACCAATCAGATTGAACCAAAAAATGGTTCAAGCTAATGGTTCAATTTAAATGAACCGAGCTGATGAACTAAGCATTGAACCAAACATTAAACTTGCCTTTGAACCATGTCTTTGAACCAAAATGTTGAACCTTTTCATTGAACTAAGACGTTGAACCAACCGTTGTTTTGGTTCAACGGTTCAAACAAAGCTTTGAACCAACTGACGAACCATTTGATTGAACCAAAAGACACTGAAACAAAGGGAAAGAACCACCCAATTGAAATAAAGCGTTGAACCACTTGGTTGAACTGAGCCATTGAACCATTTGACGTCGAACCAAAAGATGAACCAAAAGTTGAACCTACTGCTGATGCTTGCCGATGGAGATTTTTGTTTTAACCAAGGCGATGAACCAATTCTAAAAATGACCAATTGTTAGAAACTGATTCTTTTGATTGAACCCACGTGCAAAAATCGTGAAGCCCAAAAAATGAGAAATTTGAATGCCCAAGACAAATTTTGAAAAGGGAAGAGACAATTTTGGTCTGTAAGACTAAAATAGTTCAAATGTTGTCCCAAAAATGAGTGATATTTTTGGGGGACAATAGCTGGCTCTAGTTGGGGAACTTCTATCAATTGCAAAATGAATTGAAAGGAGTAGAATCTAGAATCTCCAGTGTCTTCAAGTATGCCATTGGGTTATAAAGTCATGCTACCCAAAAATGAAAGGCATAAAAAATGGAAACAAATAAAACAAAATAGAATTAAAAACTGTACAAATATACATATATACATATGCAATGATCTGATACTTCAAGAATTGAAGTATTGTCAGATGCTGCTTCTTGAGAGACAGTGAAAATAGTGTGCCATCTTGGTAAACTAGCAAGAAGACATTTTGTCCCCAGAAACGGTGACGAGCGAATGGAGCTCTCCACTAGGAAACCAATTTTCTACGTCTTCCTCTTGGTCTTTCCTTCTGTTTGCTCTGTGGCAAGACGTGGTCTTCAAATTGAAAACCATAACTCCTTGCTCTCCCTGTGAAGGGTTCCTTTCCTTGATTTTGATTTGCAGCAGCATGGTCCATTACCATAATTGGTTGTTCTTCTGGTTCAGTCCAGCATATGATTAGATTGTCCATATCAAACTCCTGACAAACTATCAGATTAACATCTCTTTTGATGTGAAGGAGTTTGACTTCTTCATCTTGAGCAATCTTCAATTTAAGCAACAGAGATTCACATCTAGCTGTGTTGTTGGTGTTGCTGACTTGCAAATTGTATGAAGAAAGAATATCTCCTTGAGGAGATATCAACACAGTTCCAACCTCATCATTGGTGAAAGAATTGTTGTCATCATCAGAAGCTAATCTCCTATTAGATTTCTCTTCATTAGAGATGGAAGATCCTTCCTTGTTTATACTGCATCCTACCAATTCTCTTGAAGTCTTGTTTGGATCAATTCATGGATTGTCACATCCTCTGTGGTAAAGAAATAATTACCCCTACCTGAAGACTCAGACATAATTTATGTTACAGGGGTTGATGTTTGGGTGACCATGTATTTTGTCTTAGACAGGTCCACATCTAGTTCTCCATCAATGTCCAATTGCTCAAGATTGACTTGCAGGGATTCAAACTCAGTCATTTGAATTTTGGATTCCTTGACATGATCAATCATGTCAAATGACTGGAATGGATTTGGAAGAGAGGATGGGAGTTCATCTTTTTGATTTTTGGAAGGGGAAGAACTGGTTTGCAAAGCTAAAGTAGAAAGTACAGAGATGTTTGATGTACTTACTTCTTTGATAATCACTGGGTCCTTTGATTGAAAAGGAAGAGGGGTTCTCTACTCAGCAATTGAAATTACTGGTTGGGGTTGCTCCTCTATCTTCTCTTTGTCAGCCTGTTAGGCTGACTGATTCTAGGATTGGGTGAATACTATGTATGATCCTTTGAATGCTTCACCTTCACTTCTGGATTCATCCTGGTAATTCAGGAAACCAATGTGGGAGTCGCCAACTGATTCTTCTAGATCCTCCCTGAAGAGATCATCGCCATTTTCTTGCTCTAACTCAGGTTGGAAATAGGAAACATGCTCTGTTTCCTGATATCCAACTATCGAGTTTGTTGGAGGTGCTTTAAGGGCAGGATTCCTCTGTGGAGGAAGAAGACGATTTGGTTGCCCTTGACTTCTGGCAGCGTTGCCTTGATAAGGATAATTAGGGAATGTCCTCCTTGGTATATCTTTATATAGAGGAGCAGAAGACATACTTTATGCCATTTGCCTTTTTAAGGCTAGCAATTCATTTGCCAGCTATTACACCATTGGATCAATGGTGATTGTAGATGAACATTCAGAAGATGATGAAGCTCTATTTCTATTAGGATCTCTCCTTATCTTTCCTGCCAAGATAAGGCCATCTTCTAGCTCAGTATCCAAGTCTTGAACAACCTCAAGGTCTATGTGTCTAGCCCGTCTCAACAAAAAACTCACTTCAGGCAGCTGTGAGTTGATGAAGAAACACATGAGATTCTGAGGTGTCGACTGGGTGACCATGGAAATCCTGTGCCTCAGCTTATTGAACCAGGCAATGAAGTCCCTCATAGGTTCATGGGGATATTTCTTCATCTGAGTGAGCTGGGCTAGCAAGGCATGTGCATCTTTTGCAGGCTTGAACCTGGCCTCAAATTTAGTTGTGAGTGTATCCCAGTCAGTCATTGATCCAACTTGCAGATGGTAGAACCAATCTGCAGTAGCACCTTGTAGGGTCTCCAAAAAAAGCACGACTGCCATGTCATCAAATTCCACCCCTATCACACCACATGCTATAGTGAAGGCTGCAATGTGTTCATCAGGGTGGACTCTTCCATCACCAAAAAATTTGGAAAAATTATTCCTTAAACTGAGTGGTAGCTCATGCAGGGGTGGAGTTAGATTAAGTGGACCAAAAGAGTTACCCCAGGGACCTTGAACTGCCATGATCAGATTATGAACAATAGGGATAATACAACTGAGGAACTTGTTAGATTATAGGACAAAAATGGAAAAGAAACTAGCCCTACTTCAGCTTAAATCTTCAAGCTTCGAACTGCGCTCTCTTTCCCAACAGCTCTAATTTTGCAAACTAGATAATATAATGGAGATGGATGAAAATGGTAAGGCTATAAATGGATAAAGGGTAAGACATGAAACAGAGTCACCAGAGTGTTAGGTTGTGGAGCTAAAAGCTTCATTGATGCAAACAGAGGAGGAGGTTTCAGGAAGGTTGCTGAGTGTTAGCTAACGAACCAAGTGTTTGCATGTCAAGAGCCAAACTTAGACTAGAAGCTATGGATTTAATTATTGTAATTAGGTGTCTAATTATTGTTTGGATGAGATCTATATAATAGACTCATAGATTGTATTGTAAGTTGTGCTAGTTTGAGTTGAGCAAAGTTAGCTCCTTCTGTGTGTGAGGTGAGCAAGGGTGTTCCTCCTAGTTCCACAGTAGTACCAGTGTGGGTGTTGGATTGGAGAATCAACAGGGTTCTTCATGTATGTATGATCCTGGTCATCAGGTGAGCATGGCTACTTTAAGAGATTTGCATGGGCAAGTAAGATCATTGATCTGCAGGTGTATGTGTGTGCAAGGTCTAAGGTTCATAGGTGTGCAGAACTAGATTGATTTGCAGGTGTGCAAGATTAGATAGGACAGCAACACAATAGGGAGCAGAATCAGGTGGGATCTACTTGGAGTACAGTGTGTACTTAGAAAGAGAGCAAAGAGGAAGGCAAGGTAGTTCCTTCCATAAGTAAGATCAGATTGGATTGCAGGTTGTTGCAATTCAGGGGAGATCTACTTGAAGTACATTTGTGTACTTGTGGAGTGCGTGGATCACTTGTGGTGTGCATGGAGCACAGGTGTACTGGCAATAGTGGATACTGGCTGGTTGGAGGTAAACACCAACTCTGTGTTTGAGTTGTGTGTTGGGACCTAAGAGAGAGAGCTTTGAGGGAAGATTTACTGTTTATGCCCTAGAGATGTGGGAGCCCTAGAGGTGTGTAAGGAAGAAGAACTGTGGCAATCTTCTTTGTTATATTTCCTTCTGAAAGAGTTTTAATACAAGTTGTGTATTGTCTCTCATATTCTGTGTTATTTTTGAATTCTAGTTACTTGTGTATTCTGATTAATTTTTGCATGTTAAGTTGCTTGGTAATCAATTGTGTGCTTCTGTTATTTCCCAACAAGTGGTATCAGAGCTAAGGTTGCAGGGAGCAGGTTTTGTGTTTGGTTACAGGTCACTCTCAGGGGTTTCTAATTGAGTGAGAGTAGAGCAATGGTAGAAGAAAGTAAGCTAAGAATGGAGGAGTTGAAAAGCACAGATGCTCACTTACGGTCTTATGGAAAGAAAGAACAGGTAAAAGAAAATTGTTGGTTTGTGAAAGATTAGTATGAAGGAACTGAAGATGCAGATATTGCAGGTGTTGTTGCACAAGATGCTCTGGGAGGTTTCTTGGATAAAGTAGAATCTTGTTTCACAGATTCTATTGCCTCTTTCCATGCAGCCCCAGGTAGAGGAGTTGGTGAGCCTTGTTAAAGAATTGACAAAGGGGAAGTGAAGCTAAAATTGTAGGCAGGCAACACATGGGTGTTGAAGAAGGTCATGCAGGTCCCAGGTTTGAAGATGTGGCTAATTTCTTCAGAAAAGTTGGGTGATGAGAGATGCACAAGAACTCTCACAGTACATGCACTTGAATTAGCTGGTAATAAGAAAATAGGTACTCTTTATCTACTTGTTTATATTACTGATTTTTCTTTTGTTGCAAAGACGTGGCTTTATAGGCTTGGTCACTTGAAAAAGAAGGAGATGCATGTTCTTAAGCAGAAGACAGATGTGTTTGATAGGCTTAAGAACTAGAAAGCCTTGGTGTTCTTAGAGGAGATGATGGATAGAGTTCAGTGGATGGGGCTGGATACTTCTGAGCAGGGTAGTTTGGACATGGGTTTTGATTCAAAGGAGCTCGCGGGTAAAAAGTCATCACTCACAGGTGAACACAGGTACTGGTGTCAGTCAAGAGGAATCGGTGTTGAACAAACAGATGCCGATGTCGGTCATGTGTAGACCAAAGCTGGTGATGTCAGGTAGGGTAAGACCGACATTGGTCAGGAGGTCCGATGTCGGCAATAGGTAAGACCGATGTTGGTCAGGAGGACCGACATCGACAATGGAGACATCAACATCGACAGGGTCGATAGTCAGGACAGGCACATGGGAATCGACATCGATCAGATGCAGACTATGTGGTGACCAAGGTCAGTCACTATAACAGATTTTGAGCAGACAACAAGCTATCAAGGAGTCTCAAATGCCCATATAGAGGACTGAAGGTGGTAAGTAAGCCTCAAATTCATTGTTCCTCTTCTTTATACTAGTTGCTATTTGCAGAGTAGGAAGGATCCAAGAAACAGTGGGAGCCTGGTAGGAATTGATGTAAAACCAAATGGGAGCTTTGGTAGGGTTGCCAGTCGGTATGAAAGCACAAAGACGAATGAATTCCTTAGTTGAAGAATAGAGTGAATGGACATGTGAGACGAAAGACCAGGTCATATGGTCTTGAGGAAGCTGCAGGACAGTGGTACAAGTTTTGACAGGTGGATGACAAAGCATGGCTTTAGTCAATGTCAGGGTAACTACTATGGTTTGTCTTACCAGGTGGATGATGATTGCAACATTATTCTGTTGCTATATGTGGATGGTATGCTAGCTAGCAGGGTTGTACATACAGGGTTTTGATGAGCTAAGGGTAAGGTTAGTTCAGTGGTTTGCCATGAAGAATTTGGAGTAGCAAAATTCTTTGGCATGGGAGACATGGAGGATCACATGTTGATTTTGTCTCTAGTGGGAGCTGATGTTAATAAGGTGTTGGCGAGGTTCAAGATGCAGAACTAGAGCACACTAAGGGCTGGATAGTTTAGTGTCTGAAATCACATGAGGTCTGGTATAGACCTGAGTTTGCCCAAGCAATGGGTGTTGTCAGAGAGTTAGAAGCCAATTCGGGGAAGTGGGTTCTCAGGTATTTGAGAGGGACCAGCACCAGGTACACATGCAGGCTCAGAATTTCACTACATGGGTTTGTAGGTTTGAATGTGGCAGGGTACTCGGATGACAGGAGGTGCACCATAGGTTGTGTGGTGGTTGGTCTTCAAAGATGATCTTGAAAAGGGATACAAGCCAGGAAATAGATTAGATGGGGTACAGGTACAGGTACAGTGCAGCTATTTATCTCTAAGTGGGAGATTGTTAGGTTGTGGAGCTAAAAGCTTCACTGATGCAAACAGAGGAGGTTTCAGGAAGGTTGCTGAGTGTTACAGACGCTGGTGTCGGTCAGGCCAATCGATGACGGTAGGATCAAAAAAGAAGGCAACCAACGTCCGTCAAATGTCAGTCGGCATCGGCACCCCCCAAGCAGATAGGGACCAACATCGGTTACCTGTGTGGTTCGAGCTGTGAGTATTACAAGTAGTTAGCTAACGAATCAAGTGTTTACATGTCAAGAGCCAAATTTAGACTAGAAGCTGTGGATCTAATTATTGTAATTAGGTGTCTAATTATTGTTTAGATGAGATCTATATAATAGACTCATGGATTGTATTGTAAGTTGTGCTAGTTTGAGTTGAGCAAAGTTAGCTCCTTCTGTGTGTGAGGTGAGCAAGGGTGTTCCTCCTAGTTCCATAGTAGTACCAGTGTGGGTGCTGGATTGGAGAATTAGCAGGGTTCTTCATGTATGTATGATCTTAGTCATCAGGTGAGCATGGCTACTTTAGGAGATATGCATGGGTAAGTAAGATCATTGATTTGCAGGTGTATGTGTGTGCAAAGTCTAAGGTTCACAGGTGTGCAAAACCAAATTGATTTGTAGGTGTGCAAGATCAGATAGGACAGCAACACAATAGGGAGTAGAATTAGGTGGGATTTACTTGGAGTATAGTGTGTACTCAAAAAGAGAGCAAAGAGGAAGGCAAGGTAGTTCCTTCTATAAGTAAGATCAGATTGAGTTGCAGGTTGTTCAGTTCAGGGGAGATCTACTTGAAGTACATTTGTGTACTTGTGGAGTGCGTGGAGCACTTGTGGTGTGCGTGGAGCACAGGTGTACTGGCAGTAGTGGATACTAGCTGGTTGGAGGTGAACACCAACTCTGTGTTTGAGTTGTGTGTTGGGACCTAAGAGAGAGAGCTTTGAGGGAAGATTTACTGTTTATGCCTTAGAGGTGTGGGAGCCCTAGAGGTGTGTAAGGAAGAAGAACTGTGGCAATCTTCTTTGTTATATTTCTTTCTGAAAGAGTTTTAATACAGATTGTGTATTGTCTCTCATATTCTGTGTTATTTTTGAATTCTAGTTACTTGTGTATTTTGGTTAATTTTAGCATGTTAAGTTGCTTGGTAATCAATTGTGTGCTTCTGTTATTTCTCAACAAGTGCTATCAGAGCTAAGATTGCAGGGAGCAGGTTTTGTGTTTGGTTATAGGTCACTCTCAGGGGTTTCTAATTGAGTGAGAGTAGAGCAATGGCAGAAGAAAGTAAGCTTAGAATGGAAGAGTTGAAAAGCACAGATGCTCACTTACAGTCCTATGGAAAGAAAGAGCAAGTAAAAGAAAATTGTTGGTTTGTGAAAGATCAGTATGAAGGAACTGAAGATGCAGATGTTGCAGGTGTTGTTGCACAAGATGCTCTGGGAGGTTTCTTGGATAAAGTAGAATCTTGTTTCACAGATTTTGTTGCCTCTTTCCATGCAGCCCCAGGTAGAGGAACTGGTGAGCCTTGTCAAACAATTGGCAAAGGGGAAGTGAAGCTAAAATTGTAGGCAGCCAACACATGGGTGTTGAAGAAGGTCATGCAGGTCCCAGGTTTAAAGATGTGGCTAATTTCTTCAAAAAGGTTGGGTGATGAGAGATACACAAGAACTCTCATAGCAGATGCACTTGAATTAGCTGGTCGTAAGAAAATAGGTACTCTTTATCTACTTGTTTATATTACTGATTCTTCTTCTGTTGCAGAGACGTGGCTTTGTAGGCTTGGTCACATGAGCAAGAAGGAGATGCATGTTCTTAAGCGGAAGACAGATGTGTTTGATAGGCTTAAGAACTGGAAAGCCTTGGTGTTCTTGGAGGAGATGACAGACAGAGTTCAGTGGATGGGGCTAGATACTTCTGAGCAAGGCAGTTTGGACATGGGTTTTGATTCAAAGGAGCTTGCAGGTAAAAAGTCATCACTCACAGGCAAACACAGGTACCGACGTCGGTCAGGAGGAATCGGCGTCGAACAGACAGATGCTGATGTCGGTCATGTGCAGACCGAAGCCGGTGATGTTGGGCAGGGTAAGACCGACGTCGATCAGGAGGACCGATGTCAGCAACAGGTAAGACTGACATCGATTAGGAGGACCGATGTTGGCAACAAAGACATCGACATCAGTAGGGTTGGTAGTCAGGACAGGCGCATGGGAACTAACATTGATCAGATGCAGACTATGTGGTGACCGAGGTTGGTCACTGTAACAGATTTTGGGCAGACAACAAGCTATCAAGGAGTCTCAAATGCCCATATGAAGGACTGAAGGTGGTAAGTAAGCCTCAAATTCATTGTTCCTCTTCTTTATACTAGTTGTTGTCTGCAGAGTAGGAAGGATCCAGGAAACAGTGGGAGCGTGGCAGGAATATGATGCAAAACCAAATGGGAGATTTGGTAGGGTTGCCAGTCGATATGAAAGCACAGAGACAAATGGATTTCTTAGTTGAAGAATAGAGTGAACGGACACGTGAGACGGAAGACCAGGTCATATGGTCTTGAGGAAGCTACAGGACAGTGGTACAGGTTTTGATAGGTGGATGACAAAGCATGGCTTTAGTCAATGTCAGGGTAACTACTGTGGTTTGTCTTACCAAGTGGATGATGATTGCAACATTATCTTGTTGATGTATGTGAATGGTATGCTAGCTAGCAGGGTTGTACATACAGGGTTTTGCTGAGCTAAGGGTAAGGTTAGTTCAATGGTTTGCCATGAAGAATTTGGAGCAGCAAAATTCTTTGGCATGGGAGACATGGAGGATCACATGTTGATTTTGTCTCCAGTGGGAGCTGATGTGAATCAGGTGTTGGCGAGGTTCAGGATGCAGAATCAGAGCACACTAAGGGCTGGACAGTTTAGTGTCTAAAATCACATGAGGTCTGATATAGACCTGAGTTTGCTTAAGCAGTGGGTGTTGTCAGAGAGTTAGAAGCCAATTTGGGGAAGTGGGTTCTCAGGTATTTGAGAGGGACCAGCAGGAGGTATACATGCAGGGTCAAGACTTCACTACATGGGTTTGTAGGTTCGGATGTGGCAGGGTACTCGGATGACAGGAGGTGCACCACAGGTTGTGTGGTGGTTGGTCTTCAAGAATGATTTTGAAGAGGGATACAAGCCAGAAAATAGATTAAATGGGGTACAGGTACAGGTATAATGTAGCTATTTATCTCTAAGTGGGAGATTGTTCGGTTGTGGAGCTAAAAGCTTCACTAATGCAAATAGAGGAGGAGGTTTCAAGAAGGTTGTTGAGTGTTACAGATGCTGGCATCGGTCAGGCCAACTGACATCGGCAGGATCAGACAAGAAGGCAACCGACGTCGGTCAGATGTCGGCTGGCGTCAGCACCCCCCAAGCAGACAGGGACTAACGTCGATCACCTGTGCGGTTCGAGCTACGAGTATTATGGGTAGTTAGCTAATGAACCAAGTGTTTGCATGTCAAGATCCAATTTTAGACTAGAAGCTATGGATATAATTATTATAATTAGGTGTCTAATTATTGTTTGGATGAGATCTATATAATAGACTCATGGATTGTATTGTAAGTTGTGCTAGTTTGAGTTGAGCAAAGTTAGCTCCTTCTGTGTGTGAGGTGAGCAAGGGTGTTCCTCCTAGTTCCACAACAGTACCAGTGTGAGTGTTGGATTGAAAAATCAGCAGGGTTCTTCATGTATGTATGATCTTGGTCGTCAGGTGAGCATGGCTACTTTAGGAGATCTGCATGGGTAAGTAAGATCATTGATCTGCAGGTGTATGTGTGTGCAAGGTCTAAGGTTCACAAGTGTGCAGAACCAGATTGATTTGTAGGTGTGCAAGATCAGATAGGATAGCAACACAATAGAGAGCAGAATCAGGTGGAATCTACTTCGAGTAAAGAGGAAGGCAAGGTAGTTCCTTTTATAAGTAAGATCAAATTGGGTTGCAGGATGTTACAGTTTAGCGGAGATCTATTTGAAGTATGTTTGTGTACTTGTGGAGTATGTGGAGCACTTGTGGTGTGCATGGAGCACAGGTGTACTGGCAGTAGTGGATACTGGCTGGTTGGAGGTGAACACCAACTCTGTGTTTGAGTTGTGTGTTGGGACCTAAGAGAGAGAGAGCTTTGAGGAAAGATTTACTATTTATGCCCTAGTGGTGTGGGAGCCCTAGAGGTGTGTAAGGAAGAAGAACTGTGGCAATCTTATTTATTATATTTCCTTCTGAAAGAGTTTTAATACAAGTTTTGTATTGTCTCTCATATTTTGTATTACTTTTGAATTCTAGTTACTTGTGTATTCTGGTTAATATCTGCATGTTAAGTCTCTTGGTAATCAATTATGTGCTTCTGTTATTTCCCAACAAGTGGTATCAGAGCTAAGGTTGCAGGGAGCAGGTTTTGTGTTTAGTTACAGGTCACTCTCAGGGGTTTTTGATTGAGTGGGAGTAGAGCAATGGCAGAAGAAAGTAAGTTAAGAATGGAGGAGTTGAAAAGCACAGATGATCACTTACGGTCCTATGAAAAGAAAGATCAGGTAAAAGAAAATTGTTGGTTTGTGGAAGATCAACATGAAGGAACTGAAGATGCAGATGTTGTAGGTGTTGTTGCATAGGATGCTCTGGGAGGTTTCTTGGATAAAGTAGAATCTTGTTTCACAGATTTTGTTGCCTCTTTCCATGCAGCCCCAGGTAGAGGAGCTGGTGAGCCTTGTCAAAGAATTGGCAAAGGAGAAGTGAAGCTAAAATTGCAGGCGGCCAACACATGGGTGTTGAAGAAGGTCATGCAGGTCCCAGGTTTGAAGATGTGGCTAATTTCTTTAGAAAGGTTGGGTGATGAGAGATGCACAAGAACTCTCACAGCAGATGCACTTGAATTAGCTGGTGGTAATAAAATAGGTACTGTTTATCTACTTGTTTATATTACTAATTCTTCTTCTGTTGTGGAGACGTGGCTTTGTAGGCTTGGTCACATGAGCAAGAAGGAGATGCATGTTCTTAAGCGGAAGACAGATGTGTTTGATAGGCTTAAGAACTAGAAAGCCTTGGTGTTCTTGGAGGAGATGACGGACAAAGTTTAGTGGATGGGGCTGGATACTTCTGAGCAAGGTAGTTTGGACATGGGTTTTGATTGAAAGGAGCTTGCGGATAAAAAGTCATCACTCACAGGCAAACACAAGTACCGGTGTTAGTCAAGAGGAACCGGCATCGAACAGACAAATGCCGATGTCGGTCATGTGCAGACCGAAGTTGGTGATGTCAGGCAGGGTAAGACTGACGTCAGTCAGGAGGACCGACGTCGGTAATAGGTAAGACCGACGTCGGTCAGGAGGATCGACGTCGGCAATGGAGACACTGACATCGACAGGGTCTGTAGTCAGGACATGCGCATGGGAACCGACGTTGGTTGGATGCAGACTGTGTGGTGACCGAGGTCGATCACTGTAATAGATTTTGGGCAGACAACAAGCTGTCAAGGAGTCTCAAACACCCATATGGAAGACTGAAGGTGGTAAATAAGCCTCAAATTCGTTGTTCCTCTTCTTTATACTAGTTGTCTTTAGAGCAGGAAGGATCCAGGAAACAGTGAGAGCGTGGACGGAATATGATGCAGAACCAAATGGGAGATTTGGTAGGGTTGCCAGCTGGTATGAAAGCACATAGACAAATGGATTCCTTAGTTGAAGAATAGAGTGAATGGACACGTGAGATGGAAGACTAGGTCATATGGTCTTGAGGAAGCTGCAGGATAGTGGTACAGGTTTTGACAGATGGATGACAAAGCATGGCTTTAGTCAATGTCAGGGTAACTACTGTGGTTTGTCTTACCAGGTGGATGATGATTGCAACATTATCCTTTTACTGTATGTGGATGGTATGCTAGCTAGCAGGGTTGTACATACAGGGTTTTGCTGAGCTAAGGGTAAGGTTAGTTCAGTGGTTTGCCATGAAGAATTTGGAGCAACGAAATTCTTTGACATGGGAGACATGGAGGATCACATGTTGATTTTGTCTCTAGTGGGAGCTGATGTGAATCAGGTGTTGGTGAGGTTCAGGATGCAGAACCGGAGCACACTAAGAGCTGGACAATTCAGTGTCTGAAATCACATGAGGTCTGGTATAGACTTGAGTTTGCCCAAGCAGTGGGTGTTGTCAGAGAGTTAGAAGCCAATTCGGGGAAGTGGGTTCTCAGGTATTTGAGAGGGACCAGCACCAGGTATACATGCAGGGTCAGGACTTCACTACATGGGTTTGTAGGTTCGGATGTGGTAGGGTACTCGAATGACAGGAGGTGCACCACAGGTTGTGTGGTGGTTGGTCTTCAAGGATGATCTTGAAGAGGGATACAAGCCAGGAAAAAGATTAGATGGGGTATAGGTACAAGTACAATGCAGCTATTTATCTCCAAGTGGGAGATTGTTAGGTTGTGGAGCTAAAAGCTTCACTGATGCAAACAACGGAGGAGGTTTCAGGAAGGTTGCTGAGTGTTACAGACGCTGGCGTCGGTCAGGCCTATCAATGTCGCAAGATCAAACAAGAAGGCAACTGATGTCGGTCAGATGTCAGCTGACGTCGGCACCCCCTAGGCAGACAGGGACTGACGTCGATCACCTGTGCGGTTCGAGCTGTGAGTATTACGGGTAGTTAGCTAATGAACCAAGTGTTTGCATGTCAAGAGCCAAATTTAGACTAGAAGCTGCGGATCTAATTATTGTAATTAGGTGTCTAATTATTGTTTGGATGAGATCTATATAATAGACTCATGGATTGTATTGTAAGTTGTGCTAGTTTGAGTTGAGAAAAGTTAGCTCCTTCTGTGTGTGAGGTGAGCAAGGGTGTTCCTCCTAGTTCCATAGTAGTACCAGTGTGGGTGCTGGATTGGAGAATTAGCAGGGTTCTTCATGTATGTATGATCTTGGTCATCAGGTGAGCATGGCTACTTTAGGAGATATGCATGGGTAAGTAAGATCATTGATTTGCAGGTGTATGTGTGTGCAAAGTCTAAGGTTCACAAGTGTGCAAAACCAAATTGATTTGTAGGTGTGCAAGATCAGATAGGACAGCAACACAATAGGGAGTAGAATTAGGTGGGATTTACTTGGAGTATAGTGTGTACTCAAAAAGAGAGCAAAGAGGAAGGCAAGGTAGTTCCTTCTATAAATAAGATCAGATTGGGTTGCAGGTTGTTGTAGTTCAAGGGAGATCTACTTGAAGTACATTTGTGTACTTGTGGAGTGCGTGGAGCACTTGTGGTGTGCGTGGAGCACAGGTGTACTGGCAGTAGTGGATACTGGCTGGTTGGAGGTGAACACCAAATCTGTGTTTGAGTTGTGTGTTGGGACCTAAGAGAGAGAGCTTTGAGGGAAGATTTATTGTTTATGCCCTAGAGGTGTGGGAGCCTTAGAGGTGTGTAAGGAAGAAGAACTGTGGCAATCTTCTTTCTTATATTTCCTTTTGAAAGAGTTTTAATACAAGTTGTGTATTGTCTCTCATATTCTGTGTTATTTCTGAATTCTAGTTACTTGTGTATTCTGGTTAATTTTCGCATGTTAAGTTGCTTGGTAATCAATTATGTGCTTCCGTTATTTCCCAACACAGAGTCTGTAATGGATAAGGTTATAATGATAATGGGTTATATAGGTGATGTTTCAATCTGAAACTTGAGGTTCCAAATTCCACAATATTGTGTATATCCCCAGTGGAGTCGCCAAAAATTATTGGTTGAATATTTTGTCGATCAGTGTACTGATAAACAAAATAGGTTTGATCAGCCAAAGTAGGAAGATTAGTCATCCAAATGTGTAGTTTTACCACATCAGAAGGGGACTGATCTCTCCTCTCATCAAGGGAAGGTTCCCTGTAGGTATATATATATATATATATATATATAAACAAAAAATAATACTCAAGGGTAGGACAAACCATCCATCTCTCTTTCTTCGGAGATGATGCATACAAATCAAAAGAAAAACTCAATGGAAATAACAGAAATCACTCCTCTTCTTTCAGAAGTACTATTTAGCAAACCACAAGAATACTCCTGGTAGTAAGAACAAAAATGTAACAAAGGATGTAATAACCAGCAAATCGAGATGCAGCACAAAGTCTCCACCTGAACTGCTTAAAAGTAAGATACGAAGGACAATGAGAGCACAAAGTCATCCCAAAGTCCTTTACACAGAAATGGAAAGAAAACACACTAAAGGCAATTATGGGGGCACAAAGTCTCTCCACACTTGACTTTTCAAGACACCTTCTTGACTGATGTCACTAATTCTGCTTGTTGAATTACAAGAACAGAAAATATATTGAAGAAAAAGACATAAGAACAATTTCCTCAACAACAAAGATATTACAGCACAAAGCATGAAAAACCATTTGCTTTTTTATTCCAGTAATAAAATATGATCAGCAATCTGAGCTCAAAGTCTCAGTAATGCCTTACAATTTGGACAGAGTTTCATTCTAATTGTCAAAAAAGAGATCCTTATTACAATAGAAGAAAGTCCCTTATATAGCCTCTTCAAGAAGGACCCGGGAACAGTAAATACATCATTTTGCATTGGAATCTATTAAGAAGACATGCTGGAACTTAAGGGTGTTTTACCCATTTGATTTTATCAATGCAAGGAAACAAGTCACGCTTATTGAAAGTTTACAACTTTCAATGTCCACCTGGTGATCTGATCTTATCTTCATTGTTCCTCCTTTTCTGGTTAATTGAATCGGGTCCTGGATTTAGTTTTCTATTTTGTTCCTTCAGCACTTTCTGCTGGTCTTGGCCTTGAAATCTGTGAATGTATTCTAGTCTATATGTTCAAAGGATCAACGGCTAGTTCACTGTGTTAAATTTGACATTTTTGGGCAAGTCATTCCTTAGTCTTCTTTCGGCTTTCTGCTTGGTATTTTTCTAGATTGGACTTGCCCTTTTGGGCCTTGAGAAATGACCCGTTTTGAGTCAGAATAGCCTCTTGCAAGGATATCTATCCTTCAAGCAGTCTTTAAATGGCCTTTCGGGCTTCTTTGGGTGACCCTTTTGAAGGGTGCTTTTATCGATTAAGTGTCCTACGCAAGGGCACTTGTCCTTTAGGAAGCTTCCTTTTGCATTGAACCACCCCTTTGAACTTTGGTGATGAACCATTCTGTTGAACCAAGACATTGAGCCAATCGATTGAACCAAAAAATCGTTCAAGCTGATGGTTCAATTTGAATGAACCAAGCTGATGAACTAAGCATTGAACCGAACATTGAACTTGCATTTGAACCATGTCTTTGAACCAATACGTTGAACCTTTTCATTGAACCAAGACGTTGAACCAACCGTTGAACCAAGTTTTGGTTCAACGATTCAAACAAAGCTTTGAACTAACTGACGAACCATTTGATTGAACCAAAAGATGCTGAAACAAAGGGAAAGAACCACCCAAGTGAAATAAAACATTGAACCGCTTGGTTAAACCGAGCCATTGAACTGTTTGATGTCGAAACAAAAGATGAACCAAATGTTGAACCTGCTGTTGATGCTTGCCGATGGCGATTTTAGTTTGAACCAAGGTGATGAACCAATTCTAAAAATGACCAATTGTTAGAAACTGATTCTTTTGATTGAACCCACCTGCAGAAACTGTGAAGCCTGAAAAGTGAGGAATTTGAATGCCCAAGACAAATTTTGAAAAGGGAAGAGACAATTTTGGTCTGTAAGACCAAAATAGTTCAAATGTTGTCCCAAAAATGAGTGATATTTTTGGGGGACAACACAACCTAACCTCTGCTTCCATTTCCATGATGATGTAGTTGAAGGGGTTTGACATTGCAAGACCTATCGAAGTCTTCTTCTTGACGATTGAAGTAGATCTATGTTGTTAGCAGTTGGGGGCAGTTGGTAGCAACGATTGCTGAAACACAACTAGATCGATGCCTCCAAGAAGAGTTGAGCTACGAGCAGACTACACATCATTTGAAATGGTGCTGAGTGTTGGTTGAATATTTTGTCTATCAGCGTACTGGTAAACAAAATAGCTCTTATCAGCCAAAATAAGAAGATTAGTCATTCTAATGTGTAAGATTTATCACATCAAAAGGAGACTTCTCTCTCCTCTCATCAAGGGGAGGTTCCCTATGGATATGCTATGTATATGTATAAATGGAAAATAATACTCAAGGGTAGGACTAGACATCCATCTCTCTTTCTTCAGAGATGATTCATACAAAACAAAGAAAAAACTCAAGGGAATGACAAACAGCTCTCCTCTTCTTTCAGAAAAAACTATTCAGCCAGCCACAAGAATACTCCTGGAAATTAAAGTAGAGCGTAATTGGGAGTATGAGAACCAACAAATCAAGACACAACACAAAGTCTGTACCTGAAATACTCAAGAGTGATATACGAAGGGCAATGAAAGCTCAAAGTCTTCTCAAAGTCCTTTACACAGCAATGAAAAAGCAAACACATTGAAGGCAGCTATGGGGGCACAAAATCTCTCCACAATTGATTCGTCAGGACACCTACCTGACTAATTTTACTAATCTTGCTTATTAAATCAATGAAACAGAAGATATCATAGCACAAAGTCTAAAAAAGTCCCTTATTTTCATTAACAAAATATGATCAATAGACTGAGCACAAAGTCTCAATGATGCCTCTCAATTTCGGCAGAGTTTCGTTCAGATTATCAAAAAGAAGATGATTTTACAATGATAGGAAGTCCCTTATATAGCCACTTTCAAGAAGGACTCAGGAACAGTAATACATCATGATGCGTTGGGAAATGTTAGGAAGACAAGATGGAACTTTGGGGCCTTTAACCCATTTGATCTTCTCATTGTAGATAGATAAGTCGTGCAATTGAAAGTTTTAAAACTTTCAATGTCAACCTGACGGTCTGATGTTATCTTCATCGTTCCTCCCTTTCTGATTAATTGAATCAGGTCCTGAATTTAGCTTGCTATTCTGTTCCTTCCCCACTTTCTGCTAGTGTTGGCCTTGAAAATTGTGAATGTATTATGTTCTGTATGTTCAAATGATCAACAGTTATTTTGTTGTCTTTAATTTGACATTCGCGTGCCTGTCACTATGTTTCCAACGGCTAGTTGACTGTGTTGAATTTGATGTGTTCGGGTGCGTCACCCCTTGGTCTTCTTTTGGCTTTATGCTTGGCACTTTTCCAGATTAGACTTTGCCCTTTTGGGCCCTGAGAAATGATCCTTTGGCTTTGGGAAGTATCCTCAAATTAATGGCCGAGGGTTCCCCGCAAGGGCACCTACCCTTCGGGGTCCTTCATTGGCCCTTCACAAATTTCCCCTGGGCTTTTCCTCAGGCCATTCCCTTTGAATGTTTCCCGCGGACATTTTCCCCGGGGAAAATTCTCGCGGACAAAAAGTTTGGGAAAAATTCCCCCGGGCTTTGTGCAAGTCTTTGAACAAGCTGAAGGGTGCTTTGGTCGATAAAGTGTCCTCTGCAAGGGCACTTGTCCTTCGAAAAAGTTCTTTAGCATTGAACCGTCCCTTTGAACTTAGTCGATGAACCATTTGTTGAACCGGTTCAAAGGTTCAATGAAGCGCGCCAAGCCTTTGAAGCAAACAACCGACAAACCATTGGATGCACTTTTTGCCATTGAACCAATACATTGAACTAATCGATTGAACCAAGGCTTTGAACCAAAATGGTTCAAGCCAATGGTTCAAGCTGATGGTTCAATGAATAAAACAGGCCTATAAACTAAGCATTGATCCAAATATTTGTACTTGCCTTTGAATCAAGAGTTGAACCATTTGATTGAACCTGTCCATTGAACTGGTTCAAGGGTTCAACGAAGCACGCCAAGTGCCTTTTGAACAAAGCCGATGAATAATTCAATGTTGAAACAAAGCATTGAACTACTTGATTGAACCTGCCTTTGAACTTTTTGAAGTTGAATCAAAGGATGAACCAAATGTTGAACCTGCTGCTGATGTTTGCTGATGGAAATTATTGCAAAAGCCATGAAGGTCGTTGAACTTGGACGTTGAACCATTTTTTGAATTGGTTTAAAAATTCAATGAAGCACGCCAAGCACCTTTTGAACCAAAAAGCGATAAACCTACTGTTGAACCTTTCTATTGAACCAAGACGTTGAACCAAAAATTTGGTTCAACGGTTCAATGAAAGCCTTGAACTGATTGACAAACCAAATGATTGAACCAAAAGACACTGAGACAAAGGAAATGAACCATCTGAGTGAAATAAAGCATTGAACTGCTTGGTTGAATCGAGCGATTGAACTATTCCTTTGGTTGAACTGACTGTTGAACCTTTGAACCCAATTGGTTCAATGGTTCAACGGTTCAAGTCATTTTGATTTGACCAAATGTTTGGAAGCCGATGAACCTGTTGAAGCAACTGAACTTTGAACCTTTATGAAGTGCTTAACTTTTGCCAATGACATTGAACTTGTTGAACTTTGAACCCGTTGAACCTTTGAACCAAATTGGTTCAATGTTTCAATGGTTCAATGATTCAGGTCTCCTTTTGTATTCAGATGCTTGCTGATGAAGATTTTCAATTGAACCAAAACTTTGAACCAATCCCAAAAAATGAACAAATGTTGAAAATCAATTCTTTTGACTGAAAATTGCCTGCAGAAGTTTGTAGATTTTCATTTTCCTGCACAGTCCGTAGATTCTTCTTCTTGCTGAGTCCATAGATTCAAGCCTGTAGAGTTCGTAAATTTTCTGAGAAGCTCTGAAAATGAGAAATCTAAATATCTAAGCCAAATTTTGAAAATGGAAGATATTATTTTGGTTTGTAGAACCAAAATAATTCAAATGTTGTTCCAAAAATGACTGTTATTTTTGGAAGACAACAGCTAGCTCTAGTTGGGGAACTTCTGTCAATTGTAAAAAAAATTGGAAGGAGTAGAATTCAGAAACTCCAGTGTCTTCAAGTGTACCATTGGGCTTCGGAGTCATGCTTTCCAGAAATGAAAGACATCAAAAATGAAAACAAACAAAACAAAATAGAAATTAAAACTATACAAGTATACATATATATGAAGGCAATGATCTGATACTTCAAAAATTGAAGTATTTCAGAAACTACTTTTTGGGAGACAATGAAAATAATTTTCTATTCTGGTAAACTAGCAAGAAACCATTTTGTCCCTGGAAACGGTGACGGGCGAATGGAGCTCTCCATGAAGAAACTGATTTTTTACATCTTCTTCTTGACTCTTTCCTCTTCTTGCCCCATGGCAGGATGTGGTCTTCAAACCAGAAATTATCACTCCTTGTTGTCTTGGTGACAGATTCCTTTACTTGATTTTGATTTGCAGCAGCATGGTCCAACATTATAACTTGATGTTCTGCTGGTCTAGTCCTGCAAATGATTGGATCGTCCAAGTCAAATTCCTGACAAACTGTCAGATTATCATCTCCTTTGATGTCAAGGAGTTTGACTTCATCTTGAGCAATCTTCAATTTAGGCAACAAAAATTCACCTCTAGCTGTGTTGTTGACTTGCAAATTGCATGAAGGAAGAATATCTCTTTGAGGAGATATCAACACAGTCCCAACTCCATCATTGGTTGAAGAATTGCTGTCATTATCAAAAGTTGATCTCTTATCAGATTTCTCCTCATTAGAGATGAAAGATCTTTCCTTGTTTATACTGTGCTCTACCAATTCTCCTGAAATCTTGTTTGGATCAATTCTTGGATTGTCAGCAATAGGACTTTCATCTATAAGAACATGAGCATCTTCTATGGTAAAGAAATAATTACCATTGCCTGAAGATTCAAACATAATTTGTGCTGCAGGGGATTATGTTTGGGTAACCACATACTTTGCTTCCTTTTTAGGAAGTAATCTTTTCATCACGCCTTGGACAGGGATCCTTGCCTCAGATAGATCCATGTTCAGTTCTCCTCCCATGTCCTTGCAAAAATTCTATCCAAGCAAAATGCCATAAGATGCTGGGACGCTAGCCACTAATACAGTCATTTTAATCCTTTTGTTCAGAAAGGCTGTGAATGCAAATTGAGCATCTTTGATTTGCCCAAGCAATGGCACTTGCTTGTTCTCCATGGAGAAACATCTCCCAAACATCTTAATCAATGTGAGACCAAGAGACTCAATGACTTTGGCAGGCATGACATTGTCAGATGTGCCTGAGTCTATTATATAGTACTCAGCTTGTGGCCATTGATTAACAAGGAAACATAGAAGGGTTCTATTTTTCCAGAAGCAGCTGGAGGAGTAATAATCAGATTATTTAGAATAGGCGTATTCATTGAAGAATCAAAAGTTACTTTTTTGGCCTTTTGTCCTGTAGGGACAGTATGATTTTTAACATATTGGACCAGCTTATTCAGTTGATCCAGATTGGACTGTAAGTACTCAAATTTAGGCATTTGTATTTTTGTCTTTTTGACATGATCAGTTATGTCAAATGGCTGAATCGAACTAGGTACAGAGAAAGGTACTTCAGCTTTCTAATTTTTAGAAGGGACAGGAGGTATACTGGTTTGTGAATTAGAAGTAGAAGGGGAAGGCGTAGCATATGTATTTAGCTTTTGAGTGATTACCGAATCTTTTGGTTGAAAGGGCAAAACTGTCCCACACTTGGCAATTGTGACTGCTGGTTGTGATTGCTCTTCTGTCTTTCCTTTATCAGTCTGCTGGACTGATTGGTTCTTGGACCTGGTAAACACTGCATATGATCCATCTGAAGCTTCTCCTTTGCTTCCGAGTTCATCCTGATAATTCAAGAAACCAATGTGGGAGTCGCCAGCTGATTCTTCTTGATTGTCTTCAATGATATCAGCATCATTTTCTTGATTTAATTTAGGCTGATAAGAAAAATCTGATTTTGTCTCAAGATATCCCATTGTTGAATTAGTTGGAGGAGCTTCCAAGGCAAGTTTTCTTTGTGGAGGAGGAAGACGATTTTGTTGTCCTTGGTTTCTGGCAACATTGCCCTGATATGACTGATTTGGGAATATTCTTCTGTATGTAGGAGCATAAGACATTCCTTGAGCCATTTGCTTTTTGAGGGCAAGGAGCTCATTCACTAATTTCTGCACCATTAGATATGTGGTGCTTGTAGATGCAAATTCAGAAGATGATGAAGCTCTGTTTCTATTGGGATCTCTTCTTATTTTCTGTGCTAAGATGAGATCATCTTCTACTTCAGTGGCCAAAAGTTGAGCTGCAGCTAGATCTATTTGGCCAACACGTCTCAAGAGGAAACTGACTTCAGGTAGCTAAGAATTAATGAAAAAGCATTTGAGATTCTCAGTTGTAGGTCTGGCAATCATAGGAATTTTGTTTCTCAACTTGTCAAATTTAGCTATGAAGTCTCTCATAGGCTCATGCGGCTCTTTTTTCATTTGTGTAAGTTGAGCCAGAAGTGTATGTGCATCTTCTATAGGTTTGAATCTGGCTTCAAACTTAGCTTTCAAAGTATTCCAATCAGTCACAGATCGAGCCTGTAAATGATAAAACCAATCTACAGCAGGACCTTGTAGTGTTTCAACGAAAAGCCTGACTGCTACATCTTCAAACTCTACCCCAATTACTCCACAAGCTATACTAAATGCTGTAATATGTTCATCAGGATGGACTTTCCCATCACCATAGAATTTAGGGAAATTCTTCCTAGAACTGCGTGGAAGCTCATGTAGAGGAGTAAGATTGAGAGGACCAAAAGCATTACCTCAGGGGCCTTGAACTACCATTATAGGATACTGAAAAGGAGGGATAACAAATCTCAATGGGGTAATTATAGGCACAACTTTATCAATAACAAAAGTAGATACTTCGTTTGGTAATGGAGATTTGGCTTTAGTAGGAGGGAAGCTCTTGGTTCGTTGGTGATGAGATGGTGAAGGAAATAGATCAAAATCACTTTGCCATACCAGCTCGAACACAGGATCAATGACACCTTTAGCCCTTTGGCTTCATGTATACCTTGAATCTGCCAGATTGTAAAACAAAAATGAAAAAGATTTGACTTTGCTTCAGTTAAAGCTTGAGGCTTTAAATTGTTCATTATTTTCCTGTGGTGTGGAGGTGAATGAAATGGATAGACTATAAATGGATAATGGGTAAATCCCCAGCGGAGTCCCCAAAAATTGTTGGTTAAATATTTTGTCTATCAGCGTACTGGTAAATAAAATAGGTCTTATCAGCCAAAGCAAGAAGATTAGTCATCCTAATGTGTAAGTTTATCACATCAGAAGGAGACTTCTCTCTCCTTTCATCAAGGGGAGGTTCCCTGTGGATATGCTATGTATATGTATAAACAAAAAATAATACTCAAGGGTAGGACTAGACATCCATCTCTCTTTCTTTAGAGATGATGCATACAAAACAAAGGAAAAACTCAAGGGAATGACAGACAACTCTCCTCTTCTTTCAAAAAAAACTATTCAGCTAGCCACAAGAATACTCCTGGAAATTAAAGTAGAGTGTAACTGGGAGTATGAGAACCAACAAATCAAGACACATCACAAACTCTGTACCTGAAATACTCAAGAGTGATATACGAAGGGCAATGAAAGCTCAAAGTCTTCTCAAAGTCCTTTACACAGCAATGAAAAAGCAAACACACTGAAGGTAGATATGGGGGCACAAAGTCTCTCCACAATTGATTCTTTAGGACACCTTCCTGACTAATTTTACTAATCCTACTTATTAAATCAATGAAACAGAAGATATCACAACACAGAGTCTGAAAACGTCCCTTGTTTTCATTAACAAAATATGATAAACAGACTGAGCACAAAGTCTCAATGATGCCTCTCAATTTTGACAGAGTTTCATTTAGATTATCAAAAGGAAGATGATTTTATAATGATAGGAAGTCCCTTATATAGCCACTTTCAAGAAGGACTCGGGAACAGTAATACATCATGATGCGTTGGGAAATGTTAAGAAGACAAGTTGGAACTTTGGGGCCTTTTACCCATTTGATCTTCTCAATGTAGATAGATAAGTCGTGCAATTGAAAGTTTTACAACTTTCAATGTCAGCATGGCGGTCTGATCTTATCTTCATCGTTCCTCCCTTTTTGATTAATTGAATCGGGTCCTGAATTTAGCTTGCTGTTCTGTTCCTTCCCTGCTTTCTACTAGTCTTAGCCTTGAAAATTGTGAATGTATTCTGTTCTATATGTTCAAAGGATCAACAGTTATTTTATTGTCTACAATTTGACGTTCACGTGCCTGTCACTGTGTTTCCAATGGCTAATTGACTGTGTTGAATTTGACGTGTTCGAGCGCGTCACCCCTCGGTCTTCTTTTGGCTTTCCGCTTGGCATTTTTCTAGATTGGACTTTGCCCTTTCGGGCCCTAAGAAATGATCCTTTGGCTTCAGGAAGTATCCTCAAATTAATGGCCGAGAGTTCCCTGCAAGGGCACATGCCCTTCGGGGTCCTTCGTTGGTCCTTCGCAAATTTCCCCCGGGCTTTTCCTCGGGCCATTCCCTTTGAACGCTTCCCGTGGGCATTTTCCCCTGGGAAAATTCCCCCCAACAAAAAGTTTGAGAAAAATTCCCCTGGGCTTTGAACAAGTCTTTGAACAAGCCGAAGGGTGCTTTGGTCGATGAAGTGTCCTCCGCAAGGGCACTTGTCCTTCAAAAAATTTCTTTAGCATTGAACCGTCCCTTTGAACTTAGTTATTGAACCATTTGTTGAACCAGTTCAAAGGTTCAATAAAGCGCGCCAAGCCTTTGAAGCAAACAGCTGATGAACCATTGGATGCACTTTTTGCCATTGAACCAATACATTGAACTAATCGGTTGAACCAAGGCTTTGAACCAAAATGGTTCAAGCCAATGGTTCAAGCCGATGGTTCAACGAATAAAACATGCCTATAAACTAAGCATTGAACCAAATATTTGTACTTGCCTTTGAATCGAGAGTTGAACCATTTGATTGAACCTATCCGTTGAACTGGTTCAATGGTTCAATGAAGCACGCCAAGTGCCTTTTGAACAAAGCTGATGAGCAATTCAATGTTGAAACAAAGCATTGAACTGCTTGATTGAACCTGCCTTTGAACTGTTTGAAGTTGAATCAAAGGATGAACCAAACGTTGAACCTGCTGTTGATGTTTGCTGATGGAAATTCCTGCAGAAGTCGTGAAGCTCGTTGAACTTAGATGTTGAACCGGTTCAAAAGTTCAATGAAGCGTGCCAAGCACCTTTTAAACCAAAAAATGATAAACTTGTTGTTGAACCTTTCCATTGAACCAAGATGTTGAACCAAAAATTTGGTTCAACGGTTCAACGAAAGACTTGAACCGACTGAAAAACCAAATGATTGAACCAAAAGACACTGAAACAAAGGAAATGAACCATTTGAGTGAAATAAAGCATTGAACTGCTTGGTTGAGCCGAGCGATTGAACTGTTCCTTTGGTTGAACCGATTGTTGAACCTTTGAACCCGTTGAACCTTTGAACCCAATTGGTTCAATGGTTCAACGGTTCAAGTCATTTTGATTTGACCAAATGTTTGGAAGCCGATGAACCTGTTGAAGCGACTGAACTTTGAACCTTTATGAAGCGCTTAACTTTTGCCAATGACATGGAACTTGTTGAACTTTGAACCCGTTGAACCTTTGAACCAAATTGGTTCAATGGTTCAACGGTTCAATGATTCAAGTCTCCTTTTGTATTCAAATGCTTGCCGATGAAGATTTTCAATTGAACCAATCCCGAAAAATGAACAAATGTTGAAAATCAATTCTTTTGACTGAAAACCGCCTGCAAGAGTCTGTAGATTTTCCTTTTCCTGCTGAGTCCGTAGATTCAAGCTCTGCAGAGTCCGTAGATTTTCTGAGAAGCTCTAAAAATGGGAAATCTGAATATCTAAGACAAATTTTGAAAATGGAAGATATTATTTTGGTTTGTAGAACCAAAATAATTCAAATGTTGTTCCAAAAATGACTATTATTTTTGGGAGACAACACTGAGTAAGAGATGATTCAAAACACTGCGAGCTATCATTTAAAATTTCATATGCTTCTTAATAATCAAGTCCATCAAGAATAAATTTTGATTATGTTCACATACTCACTTGTACTAAATATTCATCACCATATGATCTTCTAAAATTGTAATCATAAGAAATATGAAGTTGAACCTAACCTAAAATGCCAATACTCTATTAACAACTAATATTATCAATAATAAAGTCCAATTAAATGCTTATATCATTAGTCCCCAAAAAAATTTAACATCTCATACTTTTCTAAAAATTACTTATAAAAATTATATGTTAAATTTGATTAGAACACTATTTAAATGTCCATTTAAAAAACACATTTTTTAAAATAATTTGAAAAAAAATAAAATATAATAAAATTAATTACTTTTAAGTGGTCACTTGAGAAACATTCATTCTTACATAATAATTTGAATATAAGATAAAAATATAATAAAATTAATTAATTTAAATAACTCAATGAATAAATTTGTAAAAATATTATAATACATTAGATTAAAAAATTGTCTTATTTATTTTGTATGCAACATACTTTTGAAACGCATAATTTTGTATAAAAGCTTTTTTTTTTCAAAAAAGAAATTATAAAAGCTGATCCAATACCACATACATATTAACTGAACACATATATTAGTTTTTGTTAGTTTAAAAATGTGTTTACATTAACAACCTCAAGTTTAAAGGAATAGTGTCAAAAAGGCATTGCACCAATTTGAAGGTATCTTTCATCAATTTAAATGAAAGAACCATAGTATGACTCCTTTTAGGTATGATAATTTATGTTTATACATTAATTTAAAAATGAAGATGTTCCACCTAGGGTTGAAAAATGTGATTCAATCCATCTTATGATATTGTAAGTATGGTATCTCATTAAAATAATAATAAGAATGTACTCATTCAAAATTTTATATGATGAGAAAGAGAAGTTTTTATATAAATTTATGTATAACTCATGTAACTAACATGTGACCTAATATTTTTTTCCACTAATGGATAATTTAGAGAGGTGAATATATGTGGATATTCATATGACTAGGAAATATAGACACGTACTTAACCTTTGTTTGTTAGATCCACTTCACCCTTTACAGGTTAGGATTTACAATTATTGACTGAGCTTTAAAAAAATTATAATATGCATTTTTGTGTTCATGTTTGTTAGTTATATATATATATATATATATATATAATTTTTGAGACACTCAAGTTTCTTTAAAAAAAAATATATATGATTTGAATTTGATCATATTTAAAATTATTTGCGAGGAAACATATCATCACAATTTTGGAATATGAAGAAATATATGAAACTTTAGCTTTTGGGCATAAGTTAAAGATAAGTTAAAGGCAAGGGTTTATTAAAGATTTTATATAATATTTATTTGGTATATGATGAGGCATACATATTATGTTAACTATTAATTATATCATTTATTTTTAGATTTAGTTTTGAATTAAAATTTTACAATCAATCAATAAATAGTTCAAAGTTTTTTTTAAGTGATCAAATTTATAAAATGTAAAATACATTTAAATATTAAAAATATATTTATGAATATTTGACAAGTAAATATATACAAATGAGTGAAGTAGTTGGAAAATCAATTTAAATATATATAATGTTCATATATTTTTTTAAAAGTTCATTTAAGTTTACAAAAATATTTTTTTGGAATGATGAGAGTAAATTTTATTTTTAAATAAAATGAAGTTATTTTGAAGATTTAATAAAAAGTGGGAGTAGAAGTTCGGATAACTCAATCCAACATATAATTTTACAACTATTTTTCTTATAAAGTAAAAAATAATAATAACCAATTAATAATATTATATGATATCCTATGGAATGATATAAAATTAAATAGCTAACATCATATTGAATATGATTGAACTTGAAAAATATTTAATTATAATAATAAATTTTTAAAAATATCATTATTTATTAATCATAGGTGAAATAATAAAATTTCTAATCCATACTTAAATAAAATAATTCTTAAATTTTTCTTTTATCTTTAAAAAAAATATAATTATTATTAATTAATATAAAATACTAATAAATGATCAATATAAATGTTAATTCTTACCTTATAAAAAATAAATTATAATATATTTTAAAAAAAAATTAAAATTAATTAAAATCCAAGAGTGACATGTTTTATGTTGGAGGCTTAAACTTTCAAAATATTTCAAAGCCATATCATACCAATCATTGAAATATAAGAAAATTTTGTATTAACTACTCATATTTGAGTTTTTTATACAACTTATACATTCGTCTTTATAAATATTTAAAATAATTTAATATTTTAATGGTTTATTAATTTTCTCAATCCTATTGAATATTTTATTAATTTAATAATAATAATAATAATAATAATAATAATAATAATAATTAATTATTATTAATTATTATTATTATTGAGCTTGTGTGAAGACTAAGTGTAACATTTTAAAATATCAATAAAATTATTAAATTTAAATTTAACCATTATATAATATATTTTATTTATTTTATCTTGGAGAATCAATCAATTATAACATATTTGGATAAATAGGTTGGCAACTTTATATCTTTAAATGCCCTCTAAGTCAAAAAGGTGTGCCCAATGTTCGCAAACATTTTAAATTAACTAATTTCTCAACAGTTTGATTGTTAAATTTATGAAAAGTAACCACTTTGTTATCATTAATTACGTTAATGTGATATGGTACTACCCACATCATCTCACACTTTCCTAGTTTAATATCTCATTGAATGTTTAAATTCCAAACTAGCACACTCAAATTTGGATTCATTTACATCTCAAGTGTTTTTGATGGAAATATATCCTTTGATATTCCAATTTCTTTTGGAAAAATATGGGTACAAACAAAATATAAAATAATAAAAATCTTTAAAGGTAAAATTTTACTTTAATTAATTATAAATTTATTTAAAAGAGTAAATGGTTTTTATGAAGTTTTTTTAATAAAATTTAATGGTCTAACTTCCAGTTCATCATATATTCGAATAATTAAAATTTAACGAGTAATTGGAAATATGTTTGCCGTATTCGAAGCATTGGTAAAGATTGAAGGTGGTCAAAGTAGTCTCACATGTAATGTGTAAGTATGAAGGCCTAATTATTTTAGGTCTCACCAAGACCTAATGGTGGTTTGAGGCTAATGAGGCATTGGCCGACCTATGGAGTATGTGGTTCTTATATGTAATGTGTATGAGGGCCTATTTCAAAGGTGGAACAAGTGTGGTAAGCATCTTGGCCGACCAAGATGGGTTATACCAAAAGCATGGTATAAGTACAAGGCTTATTTGCCCTGTTTATTCTAGTTGCGTTGGTGTGTAGCCAAGAGAAGGAGAGAACCTTTGAAAGAGAAGGTACAGGGTATTAAGGACCATCAGAGAGTGAAGAGGATTAGTGATGTTTATCTGATCAAGTTAGTATAGGAGGACCCACAGGTCATTGGACCTAATGAGCCTAAAAGAGGTAGTGTGAGTGAGTAAGCGTTAGAGGCTATTTGAGCGGTTAGGTGAAGGAAAGAAGAGAGGAAATGCGACCAGTGGATGGGTCGAAGAGAAGAGCTAGTTGATGATGGTATGTATGATCTATAGGTCATATTTATGATGTCATAACAGAGCACTTGCATGTTTTAAGTGTGAGTGAGCAAAGAGTGGGGTTAGTTGGGATATGTAATGTGTCCTAATTGACCTTTATGTGTTGGTTCAAGTATGTAATGTGCTTTGGCTAACAGGTAGAGTTGGGTGATAGAGTGAAGGTGAAGAGTGATAATCATAGGTCCATCATTAGGTGTTGAAGACATCAATTCAAAGGTGGATATGTTCAAGTAGCCTCCTTGAAAGGTGAAACTTGCTAAAGGTCTCATTGTTGTGGCAGCTCATCCAGACAGGTGTAGTAGCTCCTTAAGGGATTGCAATCTCATTAAAATAAGGGATGGTAGTTCCTTGATTAGTTACAACTAGTTTGAATTGGTTTTTGTTATTATAAGACAATTATTCAATTACAGGTTCCAGTGGGTTTTATTCCCCCAAGAGGTTTATCACGTATGTCATGTGTGTTTGATATTGCATTGTCCTTCTTGTTCATTACTATGAATGATGTGTATGCCTCATGAATGTATGTATTGAATGATTAAGATTTTGAAGAAACTGGAATTGAAATTGGATTATCTAATCTCACTAATTCACCTCCTCTTAGTGATTATACCTCTAACAATTGGTATTAGAGCAGGTCCTTTGGAGGAAGCTTAATAGCTTGAAGGAGATCCTACGTAAGCACAAAGATGAACAAATAGTTGAAGAAAGAGAATCAATAGTGGATATCTTTGATCAAGGCATTTGAAGATCAGATATGTACTTTGAAGAAAGATGCCAAAAGGGATAAGAATGTTATCAATGATCTCAAGGTTCAGCTAGTAGGTGCCAAGACAAGTTTGAGTTCAAAAGAGGAAAGTTGTTTAAAATAAAAGGACATCATGTTTGATAAAGAAGCTTGTCATAATAGTAGATAAGATGACAACGAGGAAGAAGAAATTGATCTAGAAGCTGAGCTCATGAGTGCACTTGGTGAACTAAAGGAGCAGAAGAAGAGGAATCATAAAATAAGGAATATGATCAAAGGTCTTGAAGCACAAGTCAATTCTCTTGAGGGAAGTTTGTTAGGCAAGTCCGAAAAAGATGAGAAGAAATATCAAGAACAAATCAAATTTATTGACGTGCAAACATATAGATTGAAAGACATGGCCAACAAGGCCAAAGAAGATGGAGATAAGATCAGTATTCTTGAGGATCAGTAAAGGACTGCAAGTGCACATCTGATAGAAAGAGAAGATAAGTATACTCTATTAAGGATTGAGATGGAGTCATTGAAGAGTGAGCATGAGCTTGTTAAAGTCAAGTTGGATAAGCTAGAAAAGAAGTATGAAAAGCATGAGTATGTCAAGGAGAATGTAAGCTTTGAAAGTAATGTGAGAAGGTCTATTAGACAACTAAATGCTTCAAGGTATGCTAGTTTATTCCATGGTCATTGCTATACATGTAATAAGTATGGTCATAGAGCTAAGGATTGTAGAAGGAAGTTAGTCAAGTATGGACATTCATGGAGCCTTGAAAGAAGGAGCAATTGGTCATGGAGAAGTTATAACTCAAACGAGTCAAGAGCAAAGAAGGAATTATATATGAATAAGATACATACTACCAAGAGAATTTGTCTTCTATCCATATAGAAAAAGAAGATCAAAATCATCATCAAGCAAAATGTATAAATGATCTTTTTTGTTTCAGTTGTCATAGAATTGGTCACATTGTTAGGTATTATAAGAATAGGTTAAATGAGTTCCCAAAGTAAAATAAGATGTATGGAGATCCTAGTGTAAAAGGAAGAGGTCACAAATGGGTATGAAATCCTAAGCCTATTAGAATAAATCAGACTGAGACCAAAGATGGTTTGATTGCCATGATAGACATGAACGAAAGTTAGGAGTTTCTATTGACAACATTTATAGACAAATATGAAGAGAAGAATGAAGTCAAGGATTCATTCAAAGTCAAACAGGACTTCGAGTTAGATGGGATTATGGAGATATGGGAATCTCTAGAGTTTTGGGACTTTTAGTCTCTCTTTGTCAAAGGGGTGTCTTTATCTAAGCTTCAAGGAGACACTTTACAGAAAGAGGAAGCATAGTAGATGCTGGTTGGGTCTTGATTGATGTTGCAATACAAAGAAGGTCATGAGAAGATGTGTTGGCTTACTATGAAGGACTTTGTTGATTGGTAGACCTTCGTGTCAAGATTCTCTTTGGTTAATTTGTTTTCTCTTATTTTGTGAAGAACTAGCCTAAAAGATGAAAGGCAATGTCTTGAAGGATTGATGTCTACAAACCTTAAGGTGTGTGTTCATGATGCTAATGACTCAATTTTGGTATATGAAGATAAGTGAACATCAGGTGGAAAATATGCAATGTTTTCATTAGTTGATGACATGCTTGTAATTCATGGTTAAGCCTAGTTTAATATTATTTGTCATAAAAAAATGTTGGCAATGTGTGCAAGGTCTGCAAGTAGGGAATGGTAGTTTCTAGCTGTCTAATTAAGGATGATGTGGTGTCAAAATATTCTGTTACATATGAAATACTATAGACTAGGTTGATATGGAGGATGAGGAGAATGTGTTGTCTTATCTTTGATATCATGAATAAGGTCTAAGTTTTGTAGATGACAAGTTGTGTATGCCATGGAGTTAGGGGGAGCTAACTTAGATAGCATAAGTGGTTTGAAGGAGCTATGCATAATGTGAGGGGAAACATATGTGAGATGTTCCAGTCATGGTAGAGATTTGAATAAGTTTGATATAGATGTGAACTCAAGTATGTTGATGTGATGACTTGATCAAACCAATTCAATTGCATAAACAAAGGGGGAGATTTGTAATTGGTTAGATTCTAGGATCAGAGGACTATGCAATTGTGTTTAAAATGGTCTAAATATGATTAAAGAAAAGGTGCCTAAGCTTAGGTGACTTAGGGGGAGTCCCTCTTAATGTTTTCATGGTAAGTTCATGTAGTTTCTATTGTTCATGTATGTTTCATAGAAGCTATGTATGATCAAAGAAGAGGGTTGTCATGGAGCATGTTTGAGAAGGTAAAGGTGAGAAGAGTTTTGATAAAATTTAAAAGGGAGCATGTATCATCTCTCAGAGATTGTTTCTTCCTATTATTGGTCCTTGATGTCTTTTCAGGTCCATAGGATCAGAAGTTTAGCCCACTTTGTCATTATGTCAAAGCAAGAGAAAGAACCTGAAGAGAGAGACAAAGTTTGAGCATAAGCTTTGTATTGGTGTTTACATTTGCTGGTTGAATATTTTTTCGATCAACGTACTAATAAACAAAATAGGTCTGATCAGCCAAAGTAGGAAGATTAGTCGTCCAAATGTGTAGGTTTACCAAATCAAAAGAGGACTGATCTCTCCTCTCATCAAGGGGAGGTTCCCTATATATATATATATATATATATATAAACAGAAAATAATACTCAAGGGTAGGATAAACCATCCATCTCTCTTTAATGTTTTCATGGTAAGTTCATGTAGTTTCTATTGTTCATGTGTGTTTCATAGAAGCTATGTATGATCAAAGAAGAGGGTTGTCATGGAGCATGTTTGAGAAGGTAAAGGTGAGAAGAGTTTTGATAAAATTTTAAGGGGAGCATGTATCATCTCTCAGAGATTGTCTCTTCCTATTATTGGTCCTTGATGTCTTTTTAGGTCCATAGGATCAGAAGTTTAGCCCACTTTGTCATTATGTCAAAGCAGGAGAAAGAACCTGAAGAGAGAGACAAAGTTTGAGCATAAGCTTTGTATTGGTGTTTACATTTTTTGGTTGAATATTTTGTCGATCAACGTACTGATAAACAAAATAGGTCTGATCAGCCAAAGTAGGAAGATTAGTCATCCAAATGTGTAGGTTTACCAAATCAAAAGGGGACTGATCTCTCCTCTCATTAAGGGGAGGTTCCCTATATATATATATATATATATATATATATATATATATATATATATATATATATATATATATAGAAAATAATACTCAAGGGTAGGATAAACCATCCATCTCTCTTTTTTCAGAGATGATGCATGCGGATCAAAGGAAAAACTCAAAGGAAATGTCAGACAACACTCCTCTTCTTTCAGAAGTACTATTCAACCAACCACAAGAGTACTCCTAGTGGTAACAACAAAATGTAACCAAGGACGTAGTAACCAACAAATCGAGATGTAGCACAAAGTCTCCACCTGAATTGCTCAAGAGTAAGATATGAAGGACAATGAGGGCACAAAGTCATCCCAAGTTCTTTTACACAAAAATGAAAAGAAAACACACTAAAAGCAATTATGGGGCACAAAGTCTCTCCATAGTTGACTCTTCAGGACACCTTCCTGACTGCTGTCACTAATTCTGCTTGTTGAATTAAAGGAACAGAAGATATATTAAAGAAAAAGACATAAGAATAATTTCCTCAACAACAAAGATATCACAACACAAACTCAAAAAAATCACTTGCTTTCTTATTCAAATAACAAAATATGATCAACAAACTGAGCTCAAAGTCTCAAAAATGCCTTTCAATTTGGACAGAGTTTCGTTCTGATTGTCAAAAAGAGATCAATTTACAATAAAAGATAGTTCCTTATATAGCCTCTTTAAGAAGGACTCGGGAACAGTAACACATCATGTTGCATTGAAATCTGTTAAGAAGACATGCTGGAATTTAGGGGTATCTACCCATTTTTTTTCTCAATGCAGAGAAACAAGTTGCGCTATTGAAAGTTTGCAACTTCTAATGTCCACTTGGTGATCTGATCTTTCTTCATCGTTCCTCCTTTTTTGGTTAGTTGAATCAGGTCCTAGATTCAATTTGCTATTTTGTTGGCTTTGAGAATTCCTTTTGCTGTTTTGATATGATTTTCTTCATCGTTCCTTTGTTCTTTTGGCTTTGAGAATTTTCTTCGGGTTTTCTTCCCACAGTCGCTTTCCTGAATTCCTTCAAACTTTTTGTCCGAAGGAGTTCCTTCAGACAAGAAGTCTGAAGGAATTGTTTCTTGCCTTAGTCTTTTTTGAATTCTTTAAACAAAAATCCAAAATAATTACCTTTGCGGCCTTCTTTGAAAATGACCCTTTTGAAGGGTACTTTTCTTGACCAAGTGCCCTCCGCAAGGGCACTTGTCCTTCAGGAGGCTTCTTTGAACTAAGTCAATGATCCATTTGATTGAACCGACTTAGTGAACCATTTGATTGAACCAAAGGTTAAGCTGCTTGGTTGAACCAATCCGTTGAACCGCTCCGTTGAACCACTCCATTGAACTGCTCCGTTGAACCAAGATGATGAACCAATATTTGAACCAAAATGGTTCAAGCCGATGGTTCAATTGAATGAACCAAGCCTTTGAACCATTTTTTTGAATCCGTCTTTGAACCAAAAGATGTTGAACCAACCGTTGAACCAAGCTTTGGTTAAACAGTTCAAACGAAGCCTTGAACCGACTGAGGAGCCATTTGATTGAACCAAAGGATAAACCAAAGCAAATGAACCAACTGAGTGAAACAAAGTGTTGAACCGCTTGGTTGAACCAAGCCATTGAACTGTTCTTTTGATTGAACCTGCCATTGAACCGAAAGCGTTGAACCTTTGAACCAAAGTGGTTCAATGGTTCAACGGTTCAAGCCTTCTTTGATTAGATGCTTGTCGATGGAGATTTTTGATTAAACCAAGGCACTGAACCAATCCTAAAAATGACCAAGTGTTAAAAACTGATTCTTTTGGTTGAACTTGCCTGCAGAATCTATGAAGCCCATTGAACTTGGCCTGCAAAGTCCATAGATTCTAGCCTGCAGAGTTCGTAGATTTCTGAGAAGCTTGAAAACTGAGCAATTTGAATGCCCAGGATAAATTTTGGAAAGGGAAGAGACAATTTTGGTCTGTAAGACCAAAATAGTTCAAATTTTGTCCCAAAAATGAGTGATATTTTTGGGGGACAACAACTGGCTCCAGTTGGGGAATTTCTGTCAATTGCAAAAAGAATTGAAGGGAGTAGAATCTAGAATCTCTAGTGTCTTCATGTGTACCATTGGGATACAGAGTCATGCTACCCATAAATGAAAGGCATCAAAAAAGAAAACAAACAAAACAAAATAGAATTAAAAATTGTACAAATATACATATATACAGATGCAATGATCTGATACTTCAAGAGTTGAAGTGTTTCAGATGCTACCCATTGTGAGGCAGAGAAAAGAGTGTGCCATCTTAATATTTTAGTAGAAATATATTTTCACCAATGTGCTGGTGAATTATAAATGGGACTCTCCAAAGGGAGTCAAACTTTCCATGCATCCGCTTTGGTTCTCTCCTTTTGTCCCATAGCAAGACTTGATCCCCAATCTTGAAATCACAATTTTTGGCCTTTTGGTCAAAGAGTTTCTTTACCAGACTTTGATGAGCAGTAATTCTATCCACCACCATGGTTCTCTATTCCTCCAGCTCAGTCAGGCACATGATTCTTTTATCAAGAGAGCTTTCATATGTCTGATCTTCAATTGCCTTTGCCAATTTCAAGGTTGGCAATTCTAAGGTGATTGGTATCTTAGCATTGATACCATAAAGAAGTTGAAAAGGAGACATACCAATTGCCCTCTTTGGTGTGATTCTGTCTACCCATAAAGCATCAACTAATGCTTTATGCCATGTTCTTTGATTGTCATCTGGAAGTATCTTGATGATATTTACTAGGTTCTTATTGCTAGATTTAGCTTGTCCATTCCCTTGTGGAAAATAATCAGAAAAGTGAGAGAGCATAATTCCATAATGGAAATAGAATTGTGTAATCTCCTGAGAGGTGAAACAAGCCGCATTGTCAGTAACAATTTTGATTGGAGCTCCAAACCTGGAAATGATATTCTCTTTAAGGAAGTTGCATACAACTTCTGAAGTAGCATGCTTAGTTGGGATTGCTTCTACCCACTTGGTGAAATAGTCAGTTGCTGTAAGGACATAATCATGTCCAGCACTTGAATATGGGTTTATAGTCCCAATAAAATCAATCCTCCATTGCTAGAAAGGTTCTTCTATGATCACTAGCTTGAGAGGCATAGCAACTAACTTGGGTCTTCCAACAAATTGCTGACAGAGTTCATATTTTCTCACCCACTTATGTGCATCTTGGAAAAGAGTTGGCCAATAATACCTGGCTCACAGAGTCTTGTGAGCAGTCACAAGAGCAAAAAATTGTCCTCCATAGGCCAGATTGTGGAAAGATTTCAAAATTTGGCTTTGTTGCTCTTTGTCTACACAGCGAAGGAATACTCCATCTATGCTTCTCTTGTATAAGCCGTTGTTCCACAGGACAAAATTGGAAGCTTTCAACTTGATAGTCCTCCTTTCTTTGTAAGAAAAATGAGCAGGACATTCACCATAAGTAAGGAAATGAGCGATACCTGAATACCACTCATTGGTAGTGGAGATAAAAAGGACTGTTGGTGTCTCTTCCACTTCAGTTTCTTCATACTGTGTGTCTTCTGGCTTATTGTCAGCAATTAATTGGCATAGGTCTTTACCCCTGACCAGCTTTGTTGGCTTGATGTCTAGATCAAACTCTTAGATCTTTGCAATCCAATCACCTCTTTTCATGCCAAACTCCTACTGAGTTAATATAGACTTGACTGTAGTGTCATGATCTAAGGCAATAGTGTGTGAATTTAGAATATAGAATTAGAAATGTTTGACTACTTTCACTAATGCATAAGCATGCCTCTCTTCATTTGAATACTTCATCTCATGAGTTTTGAGAGGAAAACTCATGAAAGAGATAGGAGATTCCATACCTTCCTTATCCTGTTGAACAAGAATTATTGAAAGAGTGTGTTCAGACGCATAGCTATATATGATAAAATCTTTATTGTAATTTAGACAAATCAAGATAGGGGTGTGAGCAATGGCAGTCTTGATATCCTGAAATGTTGACTTGACTTCTTTAGTCCAGTTGAAGATGGTCTTCCCTTTCATCATGTTCTCAATGTTTCTAGTTTTCTCATCAAATTCGAGGATGAATCTCTATAAAAAATTGACGTTTTTGAAAAAAAAATAAACAACATTCTTACTTGTAGGCAAATTAAGTTCTTGAATTGACTTGACTCTGTCTGAGTCAATATTTATGCCTTCTTTTGACACAATGTGTCCAAGGAGTTTCCCCTTTATTACTCCAAAAATAGACTTCTTGGGGTTCAAGGAAATACCATTCTAGAGGCAGCGCTCTAGCACTTGTTTTAAGTGGCGTACATGATCATATCGATGCTTTGAAAAGATAGTCAAGTCATCAAGGTATACCACTATGAATTTACCTATCTCATCTTTGAAAGCCAGATCTATTGCTATCTGAAAGGTCGCACCAGCATTTATCAAACCAAAAGGCAGTCTTCTATATGCAAATGTACCCCAAGGTGTGGTGAATGCAGTCTTGTGTTGGTTTGTTTCACCAACTTCAACTTGATTATATCTTAAGAAGCCATCCAACATTGATAACATCTCTAAACCTGTAACTATTTGAAGCACTTGATCCATAATTGGCAAAAGGATAATTATCCTTCAAAGATGCTTGATTTAGATTCCTAAAATCTACACAAATGCAAATTTTGCCATTCTTCTTTCTTACAGGCACTATATTGGCAATCCATGTGGAATGATGGATTGGAAAGATGATTCTAGCATTTAACATTTTTTATATCTCAGATAGAATAGTACATGATATTTTCAGATTATACTGTCTAGATTTTTGCTTGTAGGGCATTGAGTCAGCCTTGAGAGGAATGTCATGGCAGATTTCATCTTGTCTGAGAGACTTCAGGTCTTCATAAGAATATGCTAAGACATCCATGTATTGATAGAGCAAAGTGGTGAACTTGAATCTTTCTTCAGGGGTGCAACACTTACGAATGTTAATCATCTTGGAATTTTCTTTAGTGGTTAGATTTACTTGATCAAATCCCTGAGAGAAACTTGAGTCTTTTTGCTATTATTTGATGAATCTATCATGCTTGTCAAATAACTTCTCAAGAGAAACTAGGCCTTTAAGAATTTTGTTTTCTTTTAGTTGTAAGAATTCTTCATTTATATTTGAACTGGATTCAGAGGCTGATTCGTACTTCTGAGGTTCACTGCCTTCAAAACTTAGTTGTTCAAAATTGTCTTTTCATTTCAGGAAGGCAATAAATTGATGGTCATTATTGAATACTTGCCAATGATCAGCATTGTCAGGAACACTTGGTCTATAGATTAGCTCAATAGTATACCTGTCTTCTTTGAAATCTGAATGAGGAACTAAGAGAGTTCCTGAAACAACAAGTGCATCAGCTCTGTCATTAGACTCTCTGGGTATGACAGAAATGTTGAAAGCATCAACGCTTTCAATTTGGTCCCAAACTAGGTTACGATAGTGGCGTAATCTTTCATTCTTGGTTTGGTAAATATTTCTTATTTAACAAACCACTAATTCAACATCTCCTTTGGCATGAAGAAACTTGATGCCTTTTTCTTGAGCAGCCTTCATTCCAAGCAGCATAAATTCGTATTCAACTGTATTGTTAGTGTTGCTAATTTGTAATTTTTAAGATGAAAGAAACATATCTTCTTGAGGAGATATCAACACAATCATAGCTCCCAAACCGGTAGAGGAACAACTACCATCAAATTCCAGAATCTATATTTCGGCTGATATTAATTTTTCTTTAGACTTTCCTTCATCAGAGATGGAGGGTTCTTCTTCATCTGTATTGTAGCCTACTAGTTCTTCTATGTCGTTCTAGTTGAACTAATTTTTGATTTAACACTCTCAAGAATTATATCAGGTGTTTCATGCATTTCATCTATAGATAGAAAGTAGTTACCCATACCTGTAGATTCAAAAAGAATTTGAGCTTCAGGGGCTGATGTTTGGGTGACTACATATTTTTCCTCTTCTTTAGGGAGCAACCTCTTCATTATGCCTTGTACAGGGATCCTTGCCTCAGATAGATCCATGCTTAGTTCTCCTCCCACGTATTTACAGAAATTTCATCCAAGAAAAATGCCATAGGATGCTGGGACGTCAGCGACCAAGACAGTCATCTTGATTCTCTTGTCTGGAAAGGCTGCCATTGCAAATTGGGCATCTTTGATTTGCTCCAATAATGGTACTTGCTTGTTCTCCATGGAGAAATATCTCCTAAATGTCTTGGTCAGTGTGAGACCAAGAGACTCAGTTACTTTAGTAGGCATGACATTATCAGATGTGCCTGAGTCTATAATATAGTTACTCAGCTTGTGACCATTAATTAACAAGGAAACATAAAAAGGTTCTATTTTTTCAGGAGCACCTGGGGGAGTAATGACAAGATTATTTAAAATAGGCATATTATTTAGAGAATCAAGAGTTACCTTTTTAGCCTTTTGTCCTGTAGAGATGATTTGGTTCTTAACATATTGGACCAGCTTATTCAATTGATCATGATTGGACTGCAAATATTCAAACTTAGACATTTATAATTTTGTCTTTTTGACATGATCGATTATGTCAAATGGTTGAATTGAGCTAGGTACAGAGAAAGGTACTTCAACCTTCTAAGTTTTAGGAGAGATGGGAGGTGGGCTGGTTTACGAATTTAAAGTAGAAGGGGAAGGCAAAATTGATGTATTTGCCTTTTTGGTGATTACTAGATCCTTTGACTAAAAAGGCAGAGTGGTTCCACGCTTAGCAATCATGACTACTGGCTGAGATTGCTCTTCTGTCTTCCCTTTATTAGCTTGCTGGATTGATTAGTTCTTGGACTTGGTAAACACTGCATATGATCCATCAAAAGCTTCTCTTTTTTTTCCAAGTTCATCCTGGTAGTTTAGGAAACCAATGTGGGAGTCGCCAGCTGATTCTTCTTGATTTTTTTCAAGGAGATTAACATCATTTTCTTGATTCAATTTAGGCTGGAAAGAAAATTCTGATTCTGCTTTAAGATATCCCATTGCTGAATTAGTTAGAGGAGCTTTCAGGGCAAGTTTCCCTTGTGGGGGAGGAAGGTGATTCTATTGTCCTTGATTCCTGGCATCATTGCCCTGATATGACTGATTTGGGAATGTCCTTCTATATGAAGGAGCAAAAGACATTCCTTGAGCCATTTGCTTTTTGAGAGCAAGCAACTCATTTGCTAATTTTTGCACCATTGGATCTATGGTGCTTGTAGATAAATATTCAGAAGATGATGAAGCTCTATTTTTATTTGGATCTTTTCTTATCTTTCTTACTAAGATGAGATCATCTTCTACCTCAGTGGCCAAATGTTGAGCTGCAGCAAGATCTATTTGACCAGCACGTCTCAAGAGAAAACTTACTTCAGGTAACTGTGAATTAATGAAAAAGCATTTGAGATTTTTAGCTGTAGGTTAAGCTATTATAAGAATTCTATTTCTCAGTTTGTCAAATTTGGCTATGAAGTCTCTCATTGGTTCATAAGGCTCTTCCTTCATCTATGTAAGTTGATCTAGAATTGCATGTGCATCTTCTATAGGTTTGAATCTGGCTTCAAAATTATTTTTGAGAGTATTCCAATCAGTCACTGACCGAGCTTGTAGATGATAAAACTAATCTACAAAAGCACCTTGTAGTGGCTCCACAGAAAGCCTAACTTCTAAATCTTCAAATTCTACTCTGATTACTCCACAAGCTATGCTAAAAGCTGCAATGTGTTCATCAGGATGAACTTTTCCATCACCATAGAATTTAGGGAAATTTTTCCTTGAACTGTGTGGAAGCTCATGTAGAGGTGGAGTAAGATTGAGAGGACCAAAATCATTACCCCAAGGGCCTTGAACTACCATTGTAGGATTATGAAAAAGAGGGATAACAAATCTCAAAGGGGTAATTATTGGCAAAGCTTTATCAACAACAAAAGTAGATACTTCGTCTGGCAATGGAGATCTGACTTTAGTAGGAGGAAAGCTCTTGGTTTGTTGGAGATGAGATGGTGAAGGAAACAGATCAAAATCACTTTGCTATACCAACTCGAATACAGGGTCAATAATAGCTTTAGCCCTTTGGCTTCATGTATACCTTGAATCTGTCAGATTGTGAAACAAAAGTGGAAAAGAATTGACCTTGCTTTAGTTAAAGCTTGAGGCTTTAAACTGTGCGTTCTTTCTCGGTTAGTGTGAAAGTGAATGGATAGATTATAAATGGATAATAGATATTATATCCCCAGCGGAGTCACAAAAAAATTGTTGGTTGAATATTTTGTCGATTAGCATACTGATAAACAAAATAGGTCTAATCAGCCAAAGTAAGAAGATTAGTTGTCCAAATGTGTAGGTTTACCACATTAGAAGGGGACTGATCTCTCCTCTCATCAAGGGGAGGTTCCCTATAGATAAGATATATATATATATATATATATATATATATATATATATATATATATATATATATATATATATATAGAAAATAATACTCAAGGGTAGGACAAACCATCCATCTCTTTTTTTCAGAGATGATGCATGCAGATCAAAGGAAAAACTCAAAGGAAATGACATACAACACTCCTCTTCTTTCAGAAGTACTATTCAACCACCCACAAGAGTACTCCTAGTAGTAATAGCAAAATGTAACCAAGGACATAGTAACCAACAAATTGAGATGCAACACAAAGTCTCCACCTGAATTGCTCAAGAGTAAGATACAAAGGACAATGAGGGCACAAAGTTGTCTCAAGGTCATTTACACAAAAATGAAAAGAAAACACACTAAAGGCAATTATGGGGGCACAAGTCTCTCCATAGTTGACTCTTCAGGACACCTTCCTAATTGCTGTCACTAATTTTGCTTGTTGAATTAAAGGAACATAAGATATATTAAAGAAAAAGACATAAGAACAATTTCCTCAACAACAAAGATATCACAACACAAAGTCTGAAAAATCACTTGCTTTTTTATTCCAATAACAAAATATGATCAACAAACTGAGCTCAAAGTCTCAGAAATGCCTTTTAATTTGGGCAGAGTTTCATTTTGATTGTCAAAAAGAGATCAATTTACAATAAAAGATAGTCCCTTATATAGCCTCTTCAAGGACTCGAGAACAATAACACATCATTGTTGCATTGAAATCTATTAAGAAGACAAGCTAGAATTTAGGGGCATCTACCCATTTGTTTTTCTCAATGCAGAGAAACAAGTTGCGCTATTGAAAGTTTGCAACTTCCAATGTCCACTTGGTGATCTGATCTTTCTTCATCGTTCCTCCTTTTTTGGTAAATTGAATCAAGTCCTGGATTCAATTTGTTGTTCTATTCCTTAGTCACTTTCTACTAGTCTTGGCCTTAATGCCTTTGAATGCATTTAGGTTTGTAGATTACAAAGATCAATGGCTATTTTATGAGCTTTGAAATTGATGTTCGCGTGCCCGTCAATACACTTGAATTTCCAACTGCTAGTTTGCTGTCTTGAATTTGATGTCTTCAGGCACATCACCCCTTGGTCTTTCTTCAGATTTTCTATTTAGCACTTTCTAGAAAAGAATCTGCCCTTTTAGTCCTTAAGAAATGATCCACTTTGGGTTGAGAAGAGCCCCCCACAAGGGTATCTGCCCTTCAGGCAGTCTTTGAATGGCCTTCGGGCTTCGGTAGTCTCTCGCAGACACTTCCTGTGGACAATTTCTTGGGATTTTCCCATGGACAAATTCCTGTGGACAAAAAGTCTGTGAGATTTATCATTTTGTTCTTCGGCTTTGAAAAACTCTTTTGGGCTTTCCTACGGATTGTCTCTATAGGCATTTTCCCTGGGCTTTCTCCCCAGGTATTTTCCCATGGATAAAAAGTCCGTGGAAATTTCCCACAGACAAAAAGTCCATAGAAAATGTTCCTTTGTTCTTTTGGCTTTGAGAATTTCCTTTGGGTTTTCTTCCCGTAGTCGCTTTCCCGAATTCCTTCAAACTTTTTGTCCGAAGGAATTCCTTCGGACAAAAAGTCCAAAGGAATTATTTCTTGCCTTAGTCTTTTTTGAATTCTTTAAACAAAAATCTGAAAGAACTACCTTTGTGGCCTTCTTTGAAAATGACCCTTCTGAAGGGTACTTTTGTTAACCAAGTGCCCTCCACAAGGGCACTTGTCCTTGGGGAGGCTTATTTGAACTAAGTCAATGATCCCTTTGATTGAACCGACTGAGTGAACCATTTGATTGAACCAAAGGTTGAACCATTTGGTTAAACCAAACGTCGAACCAATCCATTGAACCACTCCATTGAACCGCTCTGTTGAACCACTCTGTTGAACTGCTTCATTGAACCAAGTCGATGAACCAATCTTTGAACCAAAATGGTTCAAGCCAATGGTTCAATTGAATGAACCAAGCCTTTGAACCATTTGTTTGAACCCGCCTTTGAACCAAAAGACGTTGAACCAACCATTGAACCAAGCTTTGGTTCAACAGTTCAAACGAAGCCTTGAATTGATTGAGGAACCATTTGATTGAACCAAAGGATGAACCAAAGTGTTGAAACAAAGCGGATGAACCAACTGAGTGAAACAAAGCATTGAACCGCTTGGTTGAACCAAGCCATTGAACCATTCCTTTGATTGAACCCGTTGTTGAACTGAAAGCGTTGAACCTTTAAACCAAAGTGGTGCAATGGTTTAATGGTTCAAGCCTTCTTTGCTTAGATGCTTGCTGATGGAGATTTTTGATTGAACTAAGGCATTGAACCAATCCTGAAAATGACCAAGTGTTAGAAACTGATTCTTTTGGTTGAACCTGCCTGCAGAATCTGTGAAGCCCATTGAACTTGGCCTGCAAAGTCCATAGATTCTAGCCTACAGAGTCCATAGATTTTTGAGAAGCTTGAAAACTAAAAAAATTGAATGCCCAGGACAAATTTTGGAAAGGGAAGAGACAATTTTGGTCTGTAAGACCAAAATAGTTCAAATGTTGTCCCAAAAATGAGTGATATTTTAGGGGGACAACAACATTAATGATGAATGGGGATATTTTTAGAAGTTTTTCAATGATGTCTCCAAGGTGACTAAGGATGTTAATGAGGTGTCATGTGTGCTATAATGACAATGACAAAGTGTGCTTCAATGTGCCTCAGAGTTCTTGCATGGTTATTCAGTGTTTGACTGAGTGAGGTGATTAGGGATGAGTATGGTGATTTGAGGGTGTGAAAAGTGTCCTATCAGAGATAAAATATGATTGGAGAGATTGTGTGTATGAGTGGAATTCACCCAGTTCTTCATTTTGTTCATCTAGGCATAGTTGGGTTTAGTGGCAAAAAATTTGAGTAGGCAATTTACTGACATCATAATTTTTATGTGTGGATGAGTCAGGGGGATTTGGTCATATGGTTGTGATCATATTATTCCCTTATTACTATGTGATAAATCTTGATTCATGTGATGAAGTGCATCCAAATATATGTGTGTGAAAATTTGGGCTTTCAAGCATTTTGACAGTGTTTTCTATGTTAAAATAGAGTCGAGTAAGCAGTTTGCTAATGCCATATCTCACACGTATGAAAGTTTCAAGAGTAGCTTGTTATATGGATGAATTTACCTATGTGAGAAGATATTATGTGCTAAATATAAATTCATTAAACTTAATGTGATAACATATATATAAGTACAAACTTGGGCTCCTAGGTAGTTTGGTAGTGTTTTCCCATAGCCAAATTTGCATCTGGTAAGAAAAGTTGAGTAGGCATTTTGATGTAGTCATATTTCACACATGTATTAGTTTTAGGATAATTTAATCATATAAGTTTGTTATATTTTGTGCCTAGTTGATTTGTACTAACTTTTAGATCATGCAATGAAGCACTTCAAGAGATATGCATGTGCAAAGTTGGCCTTCCAGACAGTTCTTGACATAGTTGGCTCTGTGGCAGAGAAATTTGAGTGAGCAGATTAATGGAGTTATATTTCACACACGCAAAGGTTATAGGAGTATATTGATACATGGATATATTATCCTATATTAGGAGATCATATGGATCCATTTTTAGGTCATGAGATTGACTGAGGCAAAAGTTATTAAGGGGCAAAAATGGCCTTCCAGGCAGATTGTAATGGTCCCCATACTTAGCCAAATTTGTGAAGGGTAAGGACCAGGACCAAATGGATATCCAATATTTCATATGAATCATAAAATATTTATATAATAATTCATACTCATCGAAATGATAAGAATTGCATGATGTTTAACACTGAGCAAAGGTAAAGGATAAGGACCAAACGGTTCACATGTATTTGTACAAATTGATCTAATGACATGAGTGGAGTTAAAGTTGTCAAAGTGATAGTCACTTAAAGGTGTTAAAGGTCAAGATTCATAAAATAATATTGATGGTGCTGATTGATCTAAGCATCAAGGACACAAGATAATAACATTGTGTTTGAGGTTTAATTGTGACCATTGGCATTTGAATATTTGAATTTTGCAAAGGAAAAACTAGTGATCTATATTTTATCCATAACTTTTGATACAAAATGAATTAAAAGGTTATATAAAAATAAAAGTTTAATAAGAATACATGGTAGATCTAATGAACCTGTTAGAAGGTTTGAATGTACATACAATAAAAAATATTGAGCTCTAAAGTTGACTATGTGTTCGACTATGTTCTGCAAGTGACTCGAGAAGGATGTTTGAGCTTGTGTTGATATTTTTTTGATGTCTCATGATGAATTAGATATTTAGGAGTGTTTTATAATCTATAAGGATAATCTATGTGGTAATTTTATTTTTTACCAATCTATATTGTATATAAACAAATATGTGTAAGTTGATTGTGTTTGTTGAATGCATTGGCAGTTTGAGTGACCATCTTAAAGAGGTAAGTTGAATATAATATAGGTATATTTGAAGAATAAAAAAAGAATGGAGATGTTATATAAGGCTTATTAAAATGCATCAATTGTCATGATATGCCTCTAATCAGATATGGAGAGTCAAAATAGCTTGACTATATATGACTTGTTTGAGTGGTCATTTTGTGTATCTTATTTTGAGTGCTTAAGACATGTGTTGATGTGTCTAAAACAAATGGAGGTATATTTGAGGTACTTAAGGGTTCACCCATATGATCTAATAATATAGTTATGTGAAATATTTGATTAGTTAGTCTAGAAGTTTGAGACTATCTTTTCTATGTATGAAGACCTCAAGAGCGAGGAGACCTAATTAGTAGGTTCAAGTGTGGATTTGGTGTTATAGGTGGCATGGACCCATGTGAGAGTGATAAAGGGAATATTTATATATTTTTTATGTATTTGAATCATTGGTAAAGGATGAAGGTGGTCCAAGTAGTCTCACATGTAACGTGTGAGTATGAAGGCCTAATTATTTTAGGTCTCACCAAGACCTAATGGTGGTTTGGGGATAATGATGCATTGGAAAACCTATAGAGTATGTGGTTATAAAATTTAATGTGTATGAGTACCTATTTAAAAAGTGGAACAAGTATGGTAAGCATTGTGGTTGACCAAGATGGGTTATACCAAGAGCATGGTATAAGTACGAGGCCTATTTATTCTAGTTGAATTGGTGTGGAGCCATGTAAAGGAGAGAACCTTTGAAAGAGAATGTACATGTAATTGAGGACCATTAGATAGTTAAGAATATTAGTCATGCTTGTTTGATTAAGTTGGTATAGGAGGACCCATAGGTCATTAGACCTAATGAGCCTAAAAGAGGCAGTTTGAGCAAGTAAGCCCTAGAGGTTGTTTGAGCATTGAGATGAAAGAAAGAAGAGAGAAAATGTGCCCAGTGTATGGGTTGAAGAGAATATTTAGTTGATTATGGTGTGTATTAATTATAGGTCATATTTCTAATGTCATAACAGAAATCTTGTAGGTTTAAATTATGAGTGAGCGAAGAGTTGAAGAGTGGGGTTAGTTGGGATATGTAGCGTGTCTTAATTGATATTTATGTGTTGGTTTAAGTATGTAATGTGATTTGGATAACATTAATAGTTGGGTGATAAAGTGAAGGTGAATATTGATAATCAGAGGTCCATCATTAGGTGTTGAAGACATCAGTTCAAAGGTGGAGATGTTCAAAGGTGTAGTTGTGGCAGCTCAACATTTAGGGGGTTGCAGCCTCCTTGCAAGGTGAAACTTGATAAAGGTTTAGTTATTATGGAAGCTCAGCTAGACAGGTGTATTATCTCTTTGTGGGATTGTAATCTCACTAAAATAAGGGGTGGTAGTTCCTTGATTTGTTGTAGCTGGTCCAAATTGGTTCTTGTTATTATAGGACAGTTGTCCAATTGTAGGTTCTAGGAGGTTTTATTCCCTAAGAGGGTTTCCCATGTATGTCATGTGTTATGTGCTTGATATTGCATTGTCCTTCTTGTTCATTGCTATAAATGATGTGTATGCCTCATGGATGTATGTACTGAATGATTAAGAGTTTGAAGTGATTAGAATTGAAATTGGATTATCTAGGCTCACTGATTCACCCCCCTTTTCAATGATTGTACCTCTAATAGTATTTTCATGGCATAAACACCTCTAATGTGTCTCAAGATGAAGTATCTATCAAAATGTAACCTATGTTCTACAAAAAATTTATATATTAGTTGTTATAAATATGAGAAACTCTACCCTAAATCTACGAAAATTGGTGCCAAATGCATAATATTTTGTCACAAGTGGATATTTAAATCATGTAAATTATATCAAATTCTACCAATTCTACCAACTATATGGTGTGGAATCATGTATCCATAACATGCCCTAAATAATATGAACCTTCCCCCACCCTCCTCCATTTTGAGGTGAGGTGAATGCAACTTGGTAGTCACCTTATCTCAAAAGGATACGATAACCATGTCATCTTTGTATCAATAATGTAGTAATGAAGCATATAGTGGTATCATGTCTAATTAGATATATCAGTGAAGATCAAGTATCTAATCACAAAAAACCATAAGATGCATGATATGAAGCATGGAAACATCTAAAATTAAAAAATACAAGATCAAAAACAATCAATCACACACATAAGATCATTCAATGTCACATAAAATAGGATATAAAGTGACCACAAATAAGGGGCATGTTGAAATGCCACATACCCAAGGGGAAGACATGTTTATCTTGGACACTGCCATTGGGATCTAGACACTTCCATTTACACTTTTATCCTATTTATGATTCTTATATATGGTATGAAATACATAAACTCTTATGTAATGACCATTTGTTCTTATTAGTGTTCACTATCACCTTACATATTCTTTGTTCATATATTGCACACGGATTTTGGATATCAGGGTTTATCTCAAAACCATAAGTCTTATAATTAGGGCATGTCACCTTGAAAAATAGGGGTTAATTGGCTCAAGTGAGGTGGATCTAACCTCCAATACCCCTATTTCTGTTAGGTTGTGGAGCTAAAAGCTTCACCAAGATGCAAACAGGAGGAGGTGCAGATGTTGCGGAGGTTGAAGAGTTGCAGGGCAACCGACGTTGGTCTGATCAACTAATGTCAGTCATATTACAGTGTAGAAGCAACTGATGTCGGTTATAAGTCAGCCGACATCGGCCAGGAGGGAGCCGACATCGACAACCTGTGTGTGCATGCAGTTTGCATGCAAATTCCAGACTGGTCTATTTTTGGACAGGCAATTTGCATGTAAAGATTATTTTTGGTCTTAAGTTACGAGTCTAATTATTGTAATTAAGAAAGTCTAATTATTGTATGCATGAGATCTATATAATAGACTCATGGGCTGTATTGTAAAAGTGTGCTAGAAAGCCATTGTGCTTGTAGAGAGAGCAAGAGTTGCTCCTCCTAGTTCCAAAGGGGTGCTGAGTGTGTATGATCAGGGAGAGTTGTAGGTTGTGCAAGTTTTGGTAGAAGATCCACCAGGGTACTGGTTGAAGAATCATAAGGACTTGGTGAGGCAAGGACAAGGGTTCTTCAGGGTGTAGAGATATCTACATGGTAAGTAAGGTCTGTTGATTTGCAGGTGGCAGCAAGAGAAGGGAAGATCTACTTAGAGTACAGTTGTGTACTCGGTGTACTGGTAGCGTTGTTACTGACTGGTGGAGGTGAACAACAACTGTGTGTTTGAGTTGGTTGTTGTGACCGTAATTAAGATAGTGAGTGTTGGAGGAGAATTACTGGTGAACCCTAGAAGTGTGGGAGCTCTAGAGGTGTGAGAAGAAGAAGTGTGGCATCTTCTTTATTGTATTTCCTTCTGGATGAGTATTAATACAATTGGGTATTGTCTCTCATATTCTGTGTTGTTTCATATTTCTAGTTACTTATTCATTCTAGTTAAATTTTGTGTTTAGTTGCTTATACAGAGGTAATCATATTGTGCTCTAATTGAGGAGCAAGATCCTGACAAGTTGGTATTAGAGCTGTTTATTGTTCTAAGTGCCTGACAATTGGTATTAGAGCTTTTGGTTGGGTTTACTAACAGGTTGTTTCAGATCTGGTTAGTGTTTGTTGATTATAGGGTACTCACAGGGGTTTCTGTTTGAGTGGGAGTATAGCAATGACAGAAGAAAGTAAGCTACAAATGGAGAAACTGAATAGCACGAATGGTCTGATTGATGGAAAGAAAGAGCAGGTAAAGAAAGATTGTTGGTTGGTAGAAGATTAGCATGAAGGAATAGAAGAAGCAGATGTTGTACAGGTTGCTTTGAATAAAGTAGAATCTTGGTTTACAGATTCTGTTGCCTCTTTCCATGCAGCCCAAAATAGAGTATCTTTTCATGATGATGTCCAGGGAGACTTTGGAGAGACTTATTTAGGGGTTGGTAAGCCTTGTCAGATTGTTGGCAAAGAGGAAGTGAAGCTAAAATTGTAGATGGGTAACACACGGGTGTTGAAGAAGGTCATGCAGGTTCTAGTCTTGGAGATGAGTCTAATTTCTTCAAGAAAGTTGGGTGATGAGAGATGCACAGTAACTCTCATAGTGGATGCACTTGAATTAGACGGTGGTAAGAAAGTAGGTATCTTTTATCTATCTACTTATATTACTAATTCACCTTCTATTGTAGAGATGTAGCTTTGTAGGCTTGGTTACATATGTAAGAAGGGAATGCATGTTCTTAAGCAGAAGACATATATCTTTGACAAACTTAAGAACTGGAAAGCCTTGGTGTTCATGGAAGAGATGACGGACAGAGATCAGCTGAGGGGATTGAATTATTCTGAGCAAGGCTGTGTTAATTTGAATAGGGTTTTGATCCAAAAGGAGCTCACGAGAAAAAGTCATCACTCACAAGTAAAACATAGAGATCGACGTTGGTTAGAAAACTGACGTCGGCATCCATGCAGGGATTGATGTCAGCTATGTGCAGACTGACATCGGCAACTCAGGGACCAAATAAACACCAGCATCAGTCATGGAGAACCGATGTTGGTGATGAGGTAGTCGCATGGAACTGACGACAGTCGGGTGCAGACTGAGATGTGATCGACATCGGTCACTGAGACAGATTTTGGGCAGACAACAAGCTATCAAGGAGTCTCAATTGCCCATATGGAGGACTGAAAGGGTAAGTAAGCCTCAAATTCATAATTTCCCTTCTTTACACTACTTGTTGCTCACTAATAGTCAAGAATTAGGAAGTCATTAAAGAAGCAGAGCAGGTAGATCCAGGAAACAGTGGGAGCTTGGCATGGATGGGGATTGTGATTCCTTGGAGAAGAACCAAATGGGAGTTTTTTGGTGGAGTTGCCAGCTAGAAGAAAGCATTGAGAGACATGGATTTTTAGGATAAAGAAGAGTGAGAATGGACACATGAGATAGAAGGCCAGGGTATATGGTCTTGAGTAGGCTACAAGACAATGGTACAGGTTTGACAGGTGTATGACAAAGCATGGCTTTGGTCAAGGTTAATGTAACCGTTGTGTTTTCTTTACTAGGTGGATAATGGTCGCAACATTATCTTGCTACTATATGTGGTGTGGTTGCTTGTTGTAGGGTTACACATGCAGGGAATTTTTGAGCTAAAGGTAAAGTTAGTTCAGAGGTATGTCATGGAGAATTTGGGAGCAGCTAAATTCTTTGGCATAAGAGACATGGAAGATCACAGGTTGATTTTGTCTCCAGTGAGAGCTGATGTGAAGAAGGTGTTGGTGAGGTTCAATTCGTAGGATGTAGAATTGGTAAGCACACCTATGGCTGGACAGTTCAAGCTGAGCTTAGAATAGTGTTTGAAATCACATGAGGTCAAGTGTAGACCTGAGTTTTCCCAAGCAGTGGGAGTTGTTAGAAAGTTCAGAGCCAATTTGAGAAAGAAGGAGCACTAGAGGGTAGTTTAGTGGATTCTTAGGTATTTGAGAGGGACCAACAATAGAGATTCATGTTATGCAGGGTCAAGGACTTCACTACATGGAGTTGTAGGTTCAGATGTGGCAGGTTACTTGGATGACAGGTAGTGCACCACAGGGTGTGTGGTGGTTGGTCTTCAAGATTGAGCTTGAAGAGGGATACAAGCTAGGAAACAAATTAGATGGTGTACAAGTATAGGTATAGGTGCAGCTATTTATCTCCAAGTGGGAGATTGTTAGGTTTTGGAGCTAAAAGCTTCACCAGGATGTAAACAGGAGGAGTTACAGAGGTTGTGGAGGTTGCAGAGTTGCGAAACAAGTTGCAAGGCAATCGACGTTGGTCTAATCAACTGACGTCAGTCATATTATAGTGTAGAAGCAACCGATGTCGGTTATAAGTCAGTCGACATCGGCTAGGAGAGAGCCGACATTGGCAACCTGTGTGTGCATGCAGTTTGCATGCAGATTCTGGACTGGTCTATTTTTGGACAGGTAGTTTGCATGTAAAGACTATTTTTGGTCTTGAGTTGTGAGTCTAATTATTGTAATTAAGAAAGTCTAATTATTGCATACATGAGATCTATATAATAGACTCATGGGCTGTATTGTAAAAGTGTGCTAGAAAGCCATTGTGCTTGTAGAGAGAGCAAGAGTTGCTCCTCCTAGTTCCAAAGGGGTGCTGAGTGTGTATGATTAGGGAGAGTTGCAAGTTGTGTAAGTTCTGGAAGTAGATCCACTGGGGTACTGGTTGAAGAATCATAAGGACTTGGTGAGGCAAGGACAAGGGTTCTTCAGGGTGTAGAGATATCTACATGGTAAGTAAGGTCTGTTGATTTGCAGGTGGTAGCAAGAGAAGGGAAGATCTACTTGGAGTATGGTTGTGTACTTGGTGTACTGGAAGCATTGTTACTAACTGGTGGAGGTGAACAACAACTGTGTGTTTGAGTTGGTTGTTGTGACCGTAATTGAGAGAGTGAAGTGTTGGAGGAGAATTACTGGTGAACCTTAGAAGTGTGGGAGATCTAGAGGTGTGAGAAGAAGAAGTGTGGCATCTTCTTTATTGTATTTCCTTCTGGATGAGTATTAATACAATTGGGTATTGTCTCTCATATTCTGTGTTGTTTCATATTTCTAGTTACTTATTCATTCTGGTTAAATTCTGTGTTTAGTTGCTTATACAGAGGTAATCATATTGTGCTCTAATTGAGGAGCAAGATCCTGACAAGTTGGTATTAGAGCTGTTTGTTGTTCTAGGTGCCTGACAATTTCAATGATCGCTACTTACATAGACATATACTCCAAAGAGGGCTTAAGACCGATGCAGTTCTCCCACTAATGTGGGTTTATGTGTGAATATTTGTGCAATATGCTATATGCGAGTGCATATAGTGATATAACTTGTAACCTGACAAGTAATTATCATGGATTATATTTGAATTATTCAAACATGTAATAAGACTACTCATATGAATAATTTGGAAATATGGAAGAATAGGGAAGTATAACTCACCTGTGTAAATTATTTTCAATAGTATAGTATGAGCTTGAGATGTTATTTTATACATGTGTGATTGATGATAATGAATGGTATTTGATTTGTATTTATACCAAAACTTTTAAAATTATCTCATGGGAGGGTTAAATAAAACAAACTGGCCCACCCATACACATCAAAATATTTTCAAATTTTATTATTTAGAAGTTAGGGACATTAACATTAGAGTTTGAACACTGGCATTGATACTAGTGTCCTAATATGGATGGTAATTTCATGTAGTATGTAAATTTGTTGATGATATATAACTATTTAAGTCTGATATGAATATAGTTTTATGTATACTATTGTTTATAGGTGATATGGGTCATTATAATATCAGAGTCAAAATATAGGATAAAAAATTAGGCATAGTGAGATGGTGAACGTGAGCCTTGCGATAGCGGGAAGGTCATGATCTAAAGGTTGAAGCCATGATTGGTATTTTTTAATTTTAAAAGACTATAATGTCATATAAATCCATATATATCTTCTACATTTTCCATCCCCTTTAATATAGTAATGCATAAATATGAAATTACTAAGTTAAAAAAGGAAAAGTGTACATTGGGATATACAACACACCTTATCTTTACTTGAGCCTTTTTTGAGTATTTTATTTGTGTATTTCCTATAACCAAAAGCATATTATAGTGTAATTAGTGTATATAGTTTGAAAATAAATACTTTAAATGATTGAAAGTAAAGATATCAAGGAAGGAATACACTTGTGTGTCGATGCAACCATATTTCCACTTGGTACTTTTCTTTAGTAATGATGATTTTTCCTTGCTAAATCATTGGAGAAAGAGGATCACAACTAAACATTGTATATGTTAAGAGGTAAAATGGAATGGTGATCATGCCCCCAATATAATGTAAGGGAAAGTTGTGTGAAGGACATCTTGGGCATTGAATCATAATCATACAACTCAAGTGTATACAAAATCTAGCCAATCTAGCCAAGGGCATGTGGTATAATCATCTAAAACCTAGAAAGGGGATAGTTACAAGGTATTCAAGAGCATTGAATCTCAAACACACTATTCAAGGGATCCATAATATACATATAGATAAAGGGACCATTGGTGCATCTTATAAAATTCAGTGTGTCAATGTATATATAATATGGATATGCATCTATGATTTGGTTTTTTTTCATGGGATATACACTTGTAATATGTCTCAATCTGAAGTATCTATCAATATTTAACCTAATATATGTAAAATATGTATAATATCTATCGTAAATATAAAAATGTTTGTCCCAAATTATGAAAATAAGTGTCAAATGCATAATATTTTTTCATAAGTGTATATCTAAATCATATACACTATCAAATTTTGCCAATTATACCAACTATATGTGTTTTGAATTATGTATCTATGACATTACCCCACTAATATGCCCCCTTTTGAGGTGAGGTAATGCAATATGGTGGTCACCTTATCTTAGAAGAATAAGATAACCATGCTTTATCTATATCACTCAAGTAGTAATGAAGCACATAGTGGTATCATGTCCAATTAGATATATCAATGAATTTCACAATATCAAATCATAACAAGCCATAAGATGCATGATATGTATCATGGAAACATCTAGAAGTAACAAGCACAAGCTTAGAAAATAATCAAGTACACATATAAGAGCACTCAATGTCATGCAAAAGAAGATCTAATACAAACAAGGGAAATTTTTAAATGCTCCAAACTCAAAGGAAGGACATGTTCAAATTTACACATACCAAAGAAATAAAAATAAGTGACACTATGGCCTACAAATATGAACTTGTTCAAATGTTCTTTAGTCAAAACAAGGTAGCAAATAAGAATTACACTCTAGTAAGCCATATGATAAGATGAATAAGTGAAATATAAGCAATGAACATAAACATATCATACTAGTCCTTACATTCATGTTTTTGAAAAATGTCACATATCATAGAATATATAGCATACTATGTAAGATGTAAGCATGAATATAATCACATGTAAGTGTTAGTATGTAATATCAACATGATAATGTGAAGTTATCATAAATCAATATAACATGCATCAATCATGATCAATGAATCAATTGCCCCTAACATAATGTGTCATATAAGTAGAGCAAAGGTCAAAAATTTGTATGTTCATATATCATGTATTGAATGTATACCTATATTACACTTAATTACTCATGAAACATATGTGTGTATAGAAAATAAATGATATTGTATTGATTATTTGATTTTTTTGTTTTGTTTCTGTATATTTGAGTGATTAGCAAAGAAGCTATGTACAAGGAATAAGTTCTACTATAAGCCAAGGAGTTCATCAAGGGGATGCCTTTGTGAATACCATATTATTCTTAGATACTATCTATGTCATTTCAGTCATCTTATGCATAATCATAGTCATCATAAGAAAGAACTAACATTTTAGGTTGTTTTTGAACTTGAGATATGCCATTTTAAACATATATGTATGAAAAACCATTTGCACCGTATATTGGAGTTTCCTTCTTGATAATTTCTTTTTCTTGAATATGTTCATCATTTTTATAATAGTGCATCTCATTATGAACTAGATAAGAGTCATGTATATTTGCTTGGAGATTAGGAAAATATATAATGTGTGATTTGACTTCTTGATTTGAAGATGTAACTATGGATTTTGTAGTTTTTGACTTTTATTGTTCTAAATTTTCCTTTTTAATCCATATTTGTTATTTATTTATTAATTGTACTTGTACCACTTTCACTTGTTTCTTAGGAGATGCACTGTTATTGAATTTATTTATTGATTTATCAATTATAAGATCACGTTGATCTAAATTTTTTATTTTGTTATTCAAGGCAAAAAAGAAAGTATGATGCCCACACATTTTATGATATGCACAATGATATTTTGATCTTCAAAGAGGATGTATAGAAGGTAATTTGATCACTTTGTTTCAAATAATTTCCCTTAGAATACTGCTTGAACTCTTATTATTCTTTTGCATAATTTTTGAATAACTGGTTGTAAATGAATTTTCATTTAACTTTTTATTTTGATATGAAACCTTGTTAGGCACCACATTTCTAGATGAAGATACAAATGCATGATTACCACTAACACTTTTGGAATACATGTATATGTAATATAAATTTATAATGATTTTATATTTCAGTTACAATACTAATTTTGCATTTGAAAATATTATATGATCCTTTCCATATTGATGATTTTATCTTTAAGGGCTTCACAAGAAAAAACTTAGGCATTTTGGATTGAATATGCATACACATACCCTCTAGAGGAGAAGGGTTTGAGGAATGGTATGTTGGTTAACTTATTTTGGCATTATAAGATGGGCTATCTTACCCATTGAATTAGTGATAGCATGGACCTAGATAGATGTAAAATAGGTATCAACATCTTTAGGGATAGGAGGAGGAAGAGGCTCCTTTTTATCCATTTTAAATATTTGAAAGACTAAGATGAGGATAGAATAAAAGTGACATGCAAATTACAGTGAAAAAACCAACATGATAGGAAAATCCTAATTGAATAGTTTTTTAAAATATGAAACCATAAAAGGTTGAAAACCCTATAACAAGTTATGGTTACACAAGAAGACACAAAAGTTAGGTTTACCAAATGTATAACCCTTTTGGAAAGAATTATTAGAGGGAATATCCTAATTAAATTATGGAATAAATTAATCTAAAAGCAAGCCAATTAAATAATCTATATTCACATTATTTTGATACAGTGTTAAATTATGAAATTATATTAAATATAAAAAGTACAACACCAAACAATAATTTAAATGTAGAAACATAAAGGAGAAAAAATATTTAGCTTGTTTATTGATGTGCAGGTAGATTTGACAAATGCAGTTAAAAAAGAAGATAGACTGATGCTCCATTATGATTTGTCAAATCTTTTGTAGATTATCTTCTAGTTAGCCTAGACATTACCATTAAGATCTGGACAATATCATCAATGCTTATGTCCTAGTTTAGACGCTTATATATAGTATAAAATACATGACCTTATTTGGAATGACCATTTTTTCTTGTTAGGGTTCATTATCACCTTGCATATTCTCTATCCCGATCTCACACATAAGTGATAGATATCAATCTTTAGCTCGAAAGCCTAGGTCCTCTAATTTTAGCATGTGACCTTTAAAAATAGGGGTTGGTGGGCTCAAATAACATATATTTGAAATAAAATATCCCTCTATCAATGAACACTACTTACATAACCATATAATCTAAAGAGGGCCTCATATTAGTGTAGTTCTTCCCTTATATGGGTTTGTGTGTGAACAATTATGCAATATGTTATATGTGAGTGCATGGAATGATATAACATGTAACATTAAAATAATACTCATTGGATAGTTTGTTAATGCTTTAAATTTGTAATATGATTACTCTTATGAATGATTTGGATATAGAGAAGAATAGGGTAGTATAACTTAATTGTGCAAATGATATTCAGTGGTGTAGTGTGAGATTACTTAGATATGTGCCTTGATAATAATAAATATTATTTGATTTGTATTTATACCACTCTTTTTGAAATTATCTCATGGGAGGATTAAATAAAATAAATAGGCTGACCCATATAGCTTTAAATATTTGAAAATTTGATCATTTGGAAGCTAGGGACACTAGTGTCAGAGTTGGGACACAAGCATCAATGCTAATGCCCTAATCTGGATGGAAGTGTCCTATAATATATTACATTTTTGAGGATTTATAGCTATCTGAGTAGGATATAAATCAAATTTTATGTAGTCCATGGGATACATGTGATTTGGGTCATCAGAGTATCAAGGTTGGACTATAGTATAAGCATAGGTATAATGAGATAGTGAATGTGAGCCTTGCAGTATAAATAAGGTCATGAAATGATGGATGAAGAAATTAATGGTATTTTCCAAGTGTACAAGACTATAATGTCATATAAATCCATATTTATCATAGACACATAAATCTTTACCAAACACGCCTAATAAATGGAAAATAGGAAAAATGAGAAGAAAAATTAAAAAAAAAGGAAGTTAAAAAACAAAGAGCAAAAGAATTAGATAAGGAAAAATGGAAAGGGAGGAAGTCAAGGAAGTGAGAGAATAAAAATAAAAGGCATAAAATAAAAATAAGAAATGTTAAGGAGGAAGGAAGAAGAAAATAAAATAAAAGAGGAATAAGAAAATAGAAAGAAGAAAATAAAAAGAGGGAAGGAGGAGGAAAATAAAGTAGGGAGGAAGAATATTGAAAAAAAAGATGAAGAAAGGAAAAAACTTGGAGAATAAAATATACAAAAAGAATAAGAGGAAAACCTAAATAAGGATTTAAATAAGAAAATGAGAATCAAGAAAATATTGAAAGAGAAAACAAAGAAAGAAAAGACAAGGAGGAAAAAGAGAGGAAAGTAAAAGAAGTGGGAGGTACATTTAGGATCTCTACATATATATGAAAAAAAGTGAGGGAAAAGAACAGAGTGCTTTGGTGGACATATGCACAATACCAAATAGTTTAGACACACCTGAGGATCCCCTAAGGAGAATCAAAGTAAAGTTTACATGACATAAATTGTTGACTCCACTACAATGGTAACTCCTAGACTATTACAACCCACAATAGGAGGACATATTTCAGTAGCCCTACATAAGCATATGGAAATAGAAAAAGAGATAGTTGGGGAGACCTTGATTTAGAGTGCCAAGATAGATTGGATGACAAGGTGTGTGAATATGTAGTAAGGGAAAATAATATATTTAACATATTTAACCACCTCTAGGACACAATATGTTTCAAATTCAAAATTAATAATAAAACAAAATTTAGAGGAGACAATGGATAATTTTATCAACCCCTTAGGATACAAAGTGGAAAAATCAAAGCAAAGGTGATAGAATAATATGAGGATCAAATGTTGGGGCCACTTTTAGAAGACAATAAAACAAATAGAAAAGAAT
>JARHVA010001709.1:1442500-1492500 GCA_037957365.1 Torreya grandis
GCAAAGTGCAGGTGATTTATTGCCTAATAATCCCCAAATGACACAAATAGTGAATAGCATGACCCGTGCATTTGAAAAAAGGGGACAAATTTCAGTTTGTTGGCATAAAAGAGGCACGATCCATGCTTCCACATTAAAGCTCGAATGCCAAAGTCAAATTTGGTGATTATACAGCATGGTTCCAGCAGGCTTCTTCTAGGACGATGACAACACAATAGTGTTTCCTCTTTCCAATGGGATGTGATAGGCCAACTTGTCAAAAAAAGCCGCCAAGTTTCTTTCTCCTTTCTTCTATATATTGTAACTTCTCATTTTTGAGAAGAATCGGTTCTTCCACTTTTGCTAAGGCACAGCCCTGGCAAAATTTCACTTGAATCAAATAAAATGCATCTTTTTACCTCCATTTGGATAGATCTTTCAGAGTATGCCTTGAGTGTTTGTCTATGTCCAGTCATTGTTTCTTGATGCCCTCACAGGTTTGACACCAACAGACCTATCATTTACAAGGCACCATTTCTGCCACTGAAAGGAGAAGAGCTGACATTTAAAAGACCAGAATAGAGGAAGTTACTTACAGTGCTCATTTCACAGCACCTCAGTGATTTTCTATTTTTTATGTTTTCATGAAAGCCTCCCTGACAGTCTTTTATAGCCTAGTCCTTTCTGCCAAATGTGTAGAGTATGTCTGTATTTGTCTGATTTTGAGAGTTGATGTGTAAAGGTCAATCTTGTTTTTTGGTGCATCACCTCTTTAGAGTAGGCTTGTTTTTCCTGCATTTTCTTTCTCCCTTTTCATCCCCCCTTATATATATATATATGTATGTTAGCACTTGCTGGAAAAAACATGATGCATCAAAGGGAGCTAGCCCTTATCTAGAGACTCTCTCCTCCAGCTTCACTGGTCCCATAGGTGAGAGGAGAGTTTCCATGTTGCATGGAGAAAGCAGGAGCTAGGCCTCCTTGCCTCGGGTGCAATCTCTTGCGTCAACAGTTTTGGAACGCCCGATGGGACCAACTGGGACAGGTTTTGTCCAAAGAGTTGAAGAATTTTTGGTGTGTTCTACAATCGACCAGCCTTTGGAGGCTTTGCATCAAACACCAATGGTGACTCTGAGTTGAATCTATTGGTTAAGCAGCCTGGTGCCATCAAAAATCTACTTTCTTCATGTATAATCCCTTTGCCCAAAATCATGGGCCTTATATTCCTTCATATTACCATTATCAAACTCAGCCTCTTTATGGCATCCCCTCAAGCAGCTCTCCTAGTTGCCCTACAACGATAAGGGAAGTGGCATTGGAATTTGAGAGGCAGATAATGGAGATTAACAGACAAAAGGAGCAGTACAGATATCCATAGGAGCTGATGTATAAAGAGGAGTGTTTGTTTAGGAAAGCATAGGCTTCACAATCCATGAAGGAGGAGGAAACAAAATGGAGAAATCCATTTATCCAAGGTATTCAGCCTTGTGCACCCCTTCCTAATCTGAAGAAAGCACCTTATTTTGTGCCAAATCCTTTCTATCAAATAGCACTTTCTCACTCCAGTTCACCAAATGCATCTGCTCTCAATCCCATGCGCCTGGCTTTCCAACATCAAAGGGCTTCAGAGTAACCCCCCATGGAGATCAATCTTCTCAATCCTTTATATTGTGAATCTTCCATTGGGGGGAAACCACCAGCCAGTATGTCCCTCTTCTAGAGACTCTTCCAGTGCATCAATAGTCTCTTCCTTGCATTCCTCAACCTCCAAAAATCTTTTAACATGATGTGCAGATTCCAAGTTGGAGGAAGGAATGCCAGGAACCAGCTCAGAGCTTTGAAGAGGATAATGCTGGTGATCTCCAAGAAAGGCTCCTTCAAGAAAATATAGCTATGAGAATTGCAGAGTTGGAGTCCCAAATGAGATTCCTCAGCCAACGTGTGGTGGATCTGTCTAAACCCAGCCCATCCACACACCTCCAAGAGAGCTATCAGGCCACACCTGATATTGATGAAGTGCTAACCGAGTGAAAGGAGGAGAATCATTCAATTTTAGCTCAAGGACTGCCTCCTCTTCCACATGTTTTTTCCACTTCACCCCTTCTCAAGGAAGAACCTATTCTGCAGGAGGCAAGTGAGGAGCAGAAGATCCAATTTTTAGTCCTTCAAGAGGCTATCATGAGCGACAATGAAGAAGAAATCATCATTGATGCTTCTTGTGAAGACCTTATCAGCAATGGAGAAGATGCAGGTCTTGCATATATGTAGATGTTCCAGCAATTCAAAGAGGAACAAATGCATGGTGAGCTCTCTTCCCCTCTATTTGATGAACTTCCTCACTGTTTTAATGATGAGGACGGCTACGTTGAGGAGCCTGAGTTGGAGGAGGACTAGGAGGATATATTTGAACATCTAGAGATCCTAATCTTTGAGGAGGAAAAGGAGAGCCTTGTCTTCCTTGAGGAAGGCCTTGAAAGAGTAGAGGATGAGTCTGACAGGATTTTTAGTGAAGCAGAAGGAAACCAATCGGACCATGATGCATTGTGGGAATGTACATGTCAAAGGGATAACGGTGATAAGCCAACAGCCACAAACTTCTTGGTGAAGAGCACCAATTTGAAGGACCAGCATTCAACAGGCTTCCAAGAACAAATAGATTACATATATGTTGGAAGCATGTTTGAATTTCCACTTGGATTCCAGCCAATGCAGGTGATAGGCAAGAAGAGCAAGTCACCAACTCTCTTCTTCATTTAGCTACTTGCCTGGCACCATAAGTCTTCTCACCAGGAAGGGGACTTGAGAAATTTTCCTTTCGATCCAGGAGGGAGGTGATCATTCTTGGTTAGCTGTATATAATAGTTTGTTTTCAGTTGTTTTCCCTATTTTCCCTAAGTGCAGTTGCATAGGTAGCATTTTTAGCCTTGTGTTTTTCCCTTTTCTTGGGGGTGAAAACTTCATGTTTGATTCTCGATCTTTCAGGCTGTTATTAATTCTTTCATAGCTGCATCTAACTCTGTGCCCAATGGATTTTAAGATAACTGGTTCTAAGCATAGCAGGCATGCTTCCCCTGTGAGTCGCCAATTGTTGACCTATTTTGCCCACAGGCAAAATTTTGGTCACCTTCTTCACCTGCTACTCAATGCCAGTCATTTTTCAAGTTCAGCAAGTTTAGAGAGTTCATTTCATGCCTTGGTTCAAGTGTTTCGGTAGCTTCTGGTTTAAATTCGTTTGGTTTAACGGCCTGGTTCAAAGTTATGCCCCAAGCCAAAGGGCAGTCAAAAGTCAAAGTACCCTTTGGAGGGCGGACACTTCAAAATTTCAATGATTCAAGTGTGCTTCTAATCAAAGCAAAGGCCAGGTAGGAGAATTCCCGTGGACCTTTTTGTCCACAAAAACAAAGCAAAGCCACAGTCAAGGTGCCGAAGGGAAAAATAACAAAGGAAGATGCCCGTGAAGAAATAAAGAAGTGCCCGACTAGTGCCCGGATGCCATGTGGCGTTGGACCTGGCTGAGTCAGCGATGGACCCAATGACATCTCAGAGGCCATTAATATTAAAAGGATGAATTAGCCATTTATTTTTAAAAGGCAAAGGGAGGCGCTAACCAGAAGATCCAAATTGAAGTGACCTGCCCAGAGAGTTTGCCTAAAGCGCCAAGCGGTCAAAAGAGACAAAGAAGACAAAGACAAATGACAAAGTGACAGACAAGGAGAAATGACATGGCACAGAAGTGACAAGGCAGTCCAAGTGGCAAAGTGTAGGTGATTTATTGCCTGATAATCCCCAAATGGTGTAAATAGTGAACAACATGGCCCATGCATTTAAAAAAAGGGGACAAATTTTAGTCTGTTGGCAGAAAAGAGGCGTGATCCATGCTTCCACATTAAAGCTCAAATGCCAAAGTCAAATTTGGTGATTATACAACATGGTTCTAGCAGGCTTCTTTTAGGAGGATGACAACACAACAGTGTTTCCTCTTTCCAATAAGACGCGACAGGCCAACTTGTCAAAAAAAGTGCCAAGTTTCTTTCTCCTTTCTTCTATATATTGTAACTTCTCATTTTTGAGAAGAATCGGTTCTTCCACTTTTGCTAAGGTGCATCCTTGGAAAAATTTCACCTGAATCAAATAAAATGCAGTTTTTTAGCTCCATTTGGATAGATGTTTCAGAGTATGCCTTGAGTGTTTGTCTATGTCCAGTCATTATTTCTTGATGCTCTCACAGGTTCGACACCAGCAGACCTGTCATTTACAAGGTGCCATTTCTACCACTAAAAGGAGAAGAGCTGACATTTAGAAGACCAAAATAGAGGACGTTACTTACAGTGTGCATTTCACAGCACCTCAGTGATTTTTTGTTTTCTATGTTTTCATGAAAGCCTCCCTGCCAGTCTTTTACAGCCTGGTCCTTTTTGCCAAATGTGTAGAGTATGTCTGTATTTGGCTGATTCTGAGAGTGGATGTGTGAAGGTTGATCTTTTTTTTTGGTGCATCACCTCTTTAGAGTAGGCTTGTTTTTCTTGCGTTCTCTTTCTCCCTTTTCATCCCCCCTTATATATATATATATATATATATATATATGTATGTTAGCACTTGCTGGAAAAAACATGATGCATCAAAGGGAGCTAGCCCTTATCTAGAGACTCTCTCCTCCAGCTTCGCCGATCCCACAGGTGAGAGGATAGTTTCCATGTTGCGTGGAGAAAGTAGGAGCTAGGCCTGTCTTGGGTGCAATCTCTTGCGTCAACAAGTAGAAGGAAAAAAAAACATTTATTTCTATAGTATATTTATATGTGAAAAAGAACATGGTTACATTACACACTAAATAAATTTTTAAGTAATTAGGTGGCTTGGTTCTTCATAGCGACACAAAGCATACCATGAATAAAAAACTTAGTTGAAATTGAGTATGATCAATTATCACTTGCAAGATATTGCATATTGCTAGCTAGCCTAGTATAGTCAATTTTATCATACACAAATGATTCACTTATTCTGTTCAAATGCTTGTAGATTACATACAAGAATCTGGTCCACTACAATGATCTATATTAAATATCATCTACCCACAAGGGGCATATGCATCGATCTAAGTTTATACATGTGATACATTTTCCCGCTTGGAGGCATCTTATACATAGTTGATACTACTAGTTTTATCTTTTCATACTATACATTCTAGTTTACGCATTGATTTATCTTAATATTCATCATTTTTATTCATTACTTAGATTTTTTATCGACTATCATTAGTTAGACTCAATATATATGTACATCCTAACATCTACATAGATTCGTACTACATAGTTATACATGCTTTCATTTCTAGTTTTCCTAGATTAGACTTGATTGTGTTTCCTATGCTTCCTCCAGCTTCAAGGACATTTGAATATGTCATTATTCTTTGGATCTACACCACTTATCTATTTGTATGCCTTGGACATGTGCCCATATCCCTTATTTTTGATTTCCTACTTTTATGTGTGGACATTTGAACATGTCCTTATATGTGGCTCTAATCCAAATTACTTGTTGCTTGCATATGTGGATATTTAAACATGCCATTATATGTCTTCATTTTTAGATTCAGTGACATGTGCCCATGTCCCTTATATGTTGGCCCCTTGGCCTACCTTTGTGTGCGTCATGTGCTTATATGTATGCTTATACACCATGACACTTGTATCTACTTGTTACACACACATACTAATTTATGATGCCGTGAGGGACCTCACACATCTAACCTTCTTACTTAGGTGTTGTGATGGACATCATGCCCCATCCCCCTAGGTAGTTACTCAAATTTGTTTCTATACACATTGATTACATATAACTTAACACCCTTATGAAATGCTATAGTACAACATACATATTACATTACCTACTTATGCTCATATTCATTTACATTTTGATGTTATGTTTGAACATTGTATTAGAGTATCATGCACATGCTCTAGCTAACACATTTTGTAGTGATACTTCTTTAGAGGGAAATTATTACATAGATTTAAAAACTATCCGCAAAAGAGGGGGAATTCATAGGGGTTTGTCATAGAGATTAGGATCCTACCTTATCATTCATAGATAAATATTAACACACATGCTTAGTTTAAAAAATTAGACATAGGGTAGACCAAAAAAATAGACTTAAAAAATAGTTTAGATCACCCAGATTTCAGACTAGATAGACATTAGCACCTAGATTAGGAAACTAGCACCATAGGGTGATACTATCCACTATAGGGCACTATTATCTAGTAGACCTAGCTTTAGGTTAGTCTAGATTATGTAGACCAATACACTAGGTATAGTAAAAATTTGCATAGATACAGTCATAGGTTTGATAACTATGTTTATATTTTGCTTAGATTCATACTAGTTGCTTAGATTTGGGGGCATCATATGTAGCATGATCACTCCAATATTCAATTTACTTACACATATTCATTTATTACATGCTCAGTTCATATTCAATATACTCAGATACCAAATTAGGGGCATGTGCATGGCACATAATGTTCATACACTCAGTTGTACACATGTTGATAAGATGGAATGGCAAATTCCATGTCATTCTCTACATTATATACACTTGTTATCACATAATAGGTTGTCACTAGATTCATGCCTTACTCCATCTATAGTGGTTGGCATGCATGAGTGTCCCACAGCTACCTAATATACTTGAGTGGCCTTAGAGCCAACATACATAGTTAAATTTACTCAATTAGATACTTTCAACACTTTACGTTGTTAAACTATAGATGTATATACCTCACACAAGTGGGAAATTATGGATTCATGGCCTACTTGAGTTCTTGAGCCACCTGCATGAGAGAGCTAGACACACTTACAATCTTATCCAAGCTATTCATAGATCAAGATCCATTGGGAAAATGATGGAGTCAAAATCAGGTTAAGTTAATTGAGCCACCCATATGAGGATTGAGAAATCCATTAGCTTAGTCCAAGATCTTAAATGATATGATCACTATGTATTCTCACACACATATTATCACCAGGTTCGTGCAGTAGTTTGTGTACCCAATGAAGTGTATTCATTCATTTCCTCTTTCTTTACTTAGTTTTACTCAGTTACTTCATTTTAGCATAGTATTTTACTTTTGATCATATCTTAATTAAGGATTGATTTTTGCATGTTTCATTACAAGACATCACTTTGGACCATGTTTCACATATGTAGACCCATATTCACATACTTAGACTTAGCTACATGGGCTTCACTTCCAAGGTAATTCTAAGTATACTTATTTTTCCTTTATACTAGTCATTTCACTTTATAGTATTTCTAACATAAAAGGGGGATAAATTTAATAACCAAAAAGTGAAATTGGATGTTAAGAGTGTCGCTTGAGTCAACCTATTTCTAGCTTAGCCCTAGACCTATCCTAGAGCCTTTACCACACTTTTTTATTCAATGTGCAAACCATAGACACCTACAATTAGCTCAAACATAATCCCAAGATAAATTTCTCAAATCCTAACTAAACTTGCCTAATAGTGTGCTAGGTGGACATTAGCATCACATTTATCACACTAAAACCACATGGCACCGGTGTCCCCAACTGGGCACTATTGTCCTTATCCTTAATTCTCCCAAACATAAACTTTCTCAAATGTGTGCCCTTCAAAAAGTTGGCATAAGCATACTTTCTTATCCACAAAAGCTACAAATCTCTATAAATACAAGTCAATTTGACCCTTACTCATCAGATGTAAAATATATACAAAAATCCTATTCAAACTAAAGACAAGTTAGGCAAAGTTAAGATATTTGATCCCTATTCTTCCCTACTTCCACATATTACCATCTACAACACCCTAAGACCAATTTTCAAAGATTTCAAATCTCAATCACATTAAAGCCATCCAAGTCCACTCTTGATCCAAAACTCAAAATATTTGGTTGAAAGATAATTCAAGAAACAAGAACATAACAATTCAAATAATGCTATCTCTGAGAAGAGATGTTTTATTGATCAAATTTGCAGACCCAAATATATGCTTATCTCTTAGAAGAGATGTCTGCTTTCCATTTCGGGTTACATCTTCATTTATACATGTTTTGAAGGTGTACCGATGATGTGAAAGGCCACCAATCTCAAGGGAGATGAATTGGTTCAACTTCCATGATTTACAATAATACAAAATTTGAGAAATTACTATTTTTAGAAACTTACTATTTTTAGACTGCACTACTAAAATTGAAATTTGGGACACTTCTATTGGGTTTTATGGAGTCAAAATTCATCAATAAAAGATCCATGCCATCTCATGATGTTCCGCTCATTATTATCTTTCCAACAATTCAAACAGTGAGTCAATTGGAGCTACGGTGCAAAAGTTATGGCTCTCAGAAGTTCCGTCATCAATTGGGGTGGACCCATCACCCAAATTGTCATCTGAATTGTTTCCCAGATCATTCCTCCCTCCTTAATAAGTAATGGTCCCCATTGCATTAATTTTTTTATCAAGTGTGGTATTTATGCTTCAATTTTATTCCTAATGCATATTGGAAGGGACTGTGATTCATAAAACTGTGCAGGGCCTGATTATTCACCATTTATATCTGACCATTAGTCTATGGATGGAAGGCCGTGAACTTCTTCAACTCAGTATCTATTTTATTCTATTGTTGTGTTATTTGTGTAGTCAAGGTTGTAACATCGACCCTTTTAGATTCTTGTGGCTTGACCACCATGAGAACAAATTTATTGGGACTAATCAGAAAGATAGATGTAGAAGGTGGTACCTGTGGTACCCTATAACACCATGTTCCAAGAGTGAGAGTGATCCTTTGAGTTCTTGATTCATAGATGCCATGTCGATCATACATGGATATCTGACTAAAGAGTACATCACACACATATAGATTTACCACATCACATAAAACCTCATCTTGGAAAGGTTTTATTGCATATGAGAGAAGACATTGGTGGGTGACACGAAGGTTTCTCTCTGGACTCAACCATCCAATACTTTATGGCTATGGATGAGGATTCATGGACATATTTAATCTTTTCACAACATTACCAGAGATTAAATTCTTTTGACTTCCACTATCAAGAATGAAATGCAGAGGCTTACTTTTCACCCATAACTTAGAGTGAAACAACTTTTCCTTGTCATCTAGCCTCTCATCATGGGTCTGTGACGAAGCAACATTGGATTTAGGCTCAGCATCTATAATCTCTTCTTCAACCTCGTCAACTGCAAGGTCTGTATGAGGTAGAGTAGTAGATGTTGAGGATTGTGACTCAAAAAGTAGGGACTTGATAGCTTGACATTCTTCTTTGGAGTCAGTTCCAGATTTGTGATAATCACACCATTTCCCAACCTTTTCTTCCTTTTGATTCCAATTTTGGCCTCGTGTTTGACCTTCTTTGTCACTTTTCCATTTGAAGGCTGACTCTTCATATTCATTCTTCCATGCTTCTACTCAATCTTCACTACAAACTTGTATGCCTCACCAAGGGTTTCCAAATTGAAGAGTTACATTTTTCCCCATATGTACCATTTTAGTCCACCATGATATTTGAGAACCTTGTGTTTCTCACTTTTTTGGATGCCCAATCTTGCAGATAGAGAATGAAAAATATCAGTGTAATCTTGAACAGATTGTTCCTTACCTTGGCAAAGTTATTACCACTCTATTTATAGATCGTCATATGCTCCAATGGGGTAGTATTCTTCCTTCACAACTTCTATGAAATAATCTCAAATAGGTTCTGTCTCAAGGCCAATATCATCTGCACTAAATCTCTTTTTGTACACATCCCACCAATTTTTGACAGGCAATGATTCTTTCAAAAGAGCAAAAGTAATCTTCTCTTTATCAGTGAATTTATTTATAGAAAAATAAGATGACAATTGATCCAACCAATTTTCTACTACATCAACATTGCTTTTTCCTTCAAATGTAGGGATATCAAAATTCACCTGAACCTTGAAGGGTATTGGGGCACTTAAAGGATGTGCGGGTGCAGATGAGGAGCTAGAATTTCTGATTGAGATTTGTTGGATAATTTGAGTGAATTTTTGTAACATCTGTGCTTATTTTTGTTGGAGGGATTCATTCACCAAGTCCTTGAAATGATCAAATGTCTTAGTGTTGTCTGCCATTTGGAGTCATTTGGAGCGAATAGGTGGATAGTCTGTTGGTTTGATTTTTCACGCAAGCTTCCTGTAATCTCACCTCATTCTTGGGATCATACACTCTAAAGACAAACCACTCTGATACCACTGATCCAAAACTCAAAATATTTGGTTGAAATATAATTTAATAAACAAGAACAAAACAATTCAAATAATGCTATCTCTGAGAAGAGATGTTTTATTGATCAAATTTATAGACCTAAATATATGTTTATCTCTGAGAAAAGAAGTCTGCTTTAAATTTCAAGTTACATCTTAATTTATACATGTTTTGAAGGTGTGGGGAGGATGTGGGAGATCACCAATCTTGAGGGAGATGAATTGGTTTGACTTCCATGATTTACAACAATACAAAATTTGAGGAATTACTATTTTTAAAAACTTACTATTTTTACACTGCACTACTAAAATTGAAATTTAGGACACTTCTATTGGTTTATGGGGTCAAAATTTATTGATCATATCTCCATACCATATCACGATGTTCCCCTCATTATTATCTTTCCAACGGTTCAAACGATGAGTCAATTGGAGCTACGGTGCAAAAGTTATGGCTCTAAGAAGTTTTGTCATCAATTAGGGTGGACCCATCACCCGAATTGTCATCTGAATTATTGCCCAGATCATTCCTCCTTCCTTGAGAAGCAATGGTAACCATTGCATTAAGATTCATCATCAATTTTAGTATTTGTGCTTCAATTTTATTCCTAATGCATACTTGGAAGGGACTGTGATTTATAGAACTATGCAAGGCCCAATTGTTCACCATTTCTGTCTGACCATTAGTCTATGGATCGAAGGCCATGAACTTCTTTAGCTCAGTATCTATTTTCTTATTTTGTTGTGTTGTTTGTGTAGTTAGGGTTGTAACATCAACCCTTTTGGATTCTTATGGCTTGACCACCATGAGAACAAGTTTCTTGGCACTAATCAGAGAGACAAATGTAGAAGGTGGTACCTCTGGTACCCTGTAGCGTTGTGTTCCAAGAGTGAGAGTGATCCTTTGAGTTCTTGATTCATAGATGCCATGCTGATCATACATGAATGGATGATCAAAGAGTACATCATAAACATCAAGATTGACCACATCACATAAGACCTCATATTGGAAAGGTTTTATTGCATATGAGAGAAGACATTGGTGGATGACACGAAGGTTTCTCCCTGGACTCAACCATCCAATACTGTATGGCTTTGGGTGAGGCTTCATGGAAAGATTTAGGATTTTCACAACATTAGTAGAGATTAAATTCTTTTGAATTCTACTATCAAGAATGAAATGGAGAGGCTTACCTTTCACCCATAACTTAGAGTGAAACAACCTTTCCTTGTCATCTAGCCTCTCCTCATGGGTCTGTGATGAAGCAACAATGGCTTCAGGCTCAACATCTATAATCTCTTCTTCAACCTCTTCAACTACAACGTCTGTATGAGGTAGAGCAGTAAATGTTGAGGATTGTGACTAAAACATCAAGGACTTGATGGCTCGACATTCTTATTTAGAGAGAGTTCCAGATTTGTGATAATCACACCATTTCCGAGCCTTTCCTTCCTTTTGATTCCAATTTTGGCCTCGTGTTTGACCTTCTTTGTCACTTCTCCATTTTGAAGGATGACTCTTCATATTCATTCTTCCATGCTTCTGCTCAATCTTCACTATGAACTTGTATGCCTCACTAAGGGTTTCCAAATTGAAGAGTTCCATTTCTCCCCATATGTACCATTTTAGTCCACCATGATATTTGAGAACCTTTTGTTTCTCACTTTCTTGGATGTCCAATATTGCAAATAGAGAAAGAAAAATATCAGTGTAATCTTAAACAGATTGTTCCTTAACTTGTCGAAGTTGTTGCCACTTTATACACAAATCGTCATATGCTCCAATGGGGTAGTATTCTTCCTTCACAGCTTCTATGAAATCATCCCAAGTAGGTTCTATCTCAAGGCCAATATCATCTGCATTGAATCTCTTTTTGTACACTTCCCACCAATTTTTGGTAGGCAATGATGCTTTCAGAAGAGCAAAAGCAATCTTCTCTTTATCAGTGAATTTATTTATAAAAAAATAATATGACAATTTATCTAACTGATTTTCTATTACATCAGCATTGATTTTGCCTTCAAATGTAGGGATATCAAAATTCACCTGAAACTTGAAGGGTGTTGGGGCATTGAAAGGATGTGTGGGTGCAGACAAGGAGCTAGAATTTCCCATCAAAATTTGTTGGATAATTTGAGCAAATTGTTCTACATCTGTGCTTACTATTGTTGGAGGGATTGATTCACCATTTCCTTGAAAGGATTGGATGTCTTGGTGTTGTCTGCCATTTGAAGTCGTTTGGAGTGAATAGGTGGATAGTCTGCTAGTTCAATTTTCCACCCAAGCTTCCTGTAATCTAACCTCATTCTTGGGATTATACACTCTAAATACAAACCACTCTAATACCACTGATCCAAAACTCAAAATATTTGGTTGAAAGATAATTCAAGAAATAAGAACAAAACAATTCAAATAATGTTATCTCTGAGAAGAGATGTTTTATTGATCAAATTTGTAGACCCAAATATATGCTTAACTTTGTGAAGAGATGCCTGCTTTCCATTTTGTGTTACATCTTCATTTATACATGATTTGAAGGTGTGGGGAGGATGTGGAAGGTCTCCAATCTCGAGGGAGATGAATTAGTCCGACTTCCACGATTTACAACAATACAGAATTTCAAGAATTACTATTTTTAGATTGCATTACTAAAATTGAAATTTGGGACACTTCCATTGGGTTTTATGGGTTCAAACTTCATAGAGAAGATATATATTCCATCTCACAATGTTCCCCTCATTATTATCTTTCCAATGGTTCAAACGGTGAGTCAATTAGAGCTATGGTGTAAAAGTTATGCCTCCTGGATGTTCCGTCATCGATTGGGGTGGACCCATCACCTGAATTGTCATCTAAATTATTGGGCAGATCATTTCTCCCTCCTTGAGAAGCAACGGTACCCATTTTATTAATATTTGTCATCAAGTTTGGTATTTATACTTCAATTTTATTCCTGATGCATACTTGAAAGGGACTGTGATTTATAGAACAGTGCAGGGCCCGATTGTTCACCATTTCTTTCTGACCATCAGTCTGTGGATGGAAGGCCATGAACTTCTTTAGCTCAGTATCTATTTTCTTTTATTGTTGTATTATTTGTGTAGTCAAATCTGTAACATCAACCCTTTTGGATTCTTGTAGCTTGACCACCATGAGAAAAAATTTCTTGGCACTAATCAGAGAGATAGATGTAGAAGGTACCCTATAGTACCCTATAGTACCGTGTTCCAAGAGTGAGAGTGATCCTTTGATTTCTTGATTCATAGATGCCATGTCGATCATACATGAATGGCTGACCAAAGAGTACATCAAAAACATCTAGATTTACGACATCACATAAGACCTCATCTTGGAAAGGTTTTATTGCATATGAGAGAAGACATTGGTGGGTGACATGGAGGTTTCTCCCTGGACTCAACCATCCAATATTGTATGGCTTTGGGTGAGGCTTCATGGATAGATTTAGGATTTTCACAACATTAGTATAGATTAAATTCTTTTGACTTCCACTATCAAGAATGAAATGTAGAGGCTTACCTTTCACCCATAATTTAGAGTGAAACAACCTTTCCTTGTCATCTAGCTTTTCCTCATGGGTCTATGATGAAGCAGCAATGGCTTCAGGCTCAGTATCTATAATCTCTTCTTCAACCTCTTCAACTACATCTGTATGAGGTAGAGTAGTAGATGTCGAGGATTGTGACTAAACAATCAGGGACTTGATGGCTCGACATTCTTATTTAGAGAGAGTTCCAAATTTGTGATAATCACACCATTTCCTAGCCTTTCCTTCCTTTTGATTCCAATTTTGGCCTCGTGTTTGACCTTCTTTGTCACTTCTCCATTTTGAAGGATGACTCTTCATATTCATTCTTCCATGTTTCTACTCAATCTTCACTGTGAACTTGTACACCTCACCAAGGGTTTCCAAATTGAAGAGTTCCATTTCTCCCCATATGTACCATTTTAGTCCGCCATGATATTTGAGAACCTTGTGTTTCCCACTTTCTTGGATTCCCAATCTTGTAGATAGAGAAAGAAAAATATCAGTGTAATCTTGAACAGATTTTTCCTTACCTCGGTGAAGTTATTGCAACTCTATATACAAATCATCATATGCTCCAATGGGGTAGTATTCTTCCTTCACAACTTCTATGAAATCATCCCAAGTAGGTTCTGTCTCAAGGCCAATATCATCTACATTGAATCTCTTTTTGTACACTTCCCACCAATTTTTGGCAGGCAATGATGCTTTCAGAAGAGCAAAAGCAATCTTCTCTTTATTGGTGAATTTATTTATAGAAAAATAAGACGGCAATTGATCTAACTAATTTTCTACTGCATCAACATTGATTTTTCCTTCAAATGTAGGGATATCAAAATTCACCTGAACCTTGAAGGGTGTTGGGTACCTGAAAGGATGTGCAGGTGCAGATGAGGAGCTAAAATTTCCCATCGTGATTTGTTGGAGAATTTGAGCAAATTACTGTAGCATATGTGCTTACTATTGTTGGAGGGATTCATTCACCATTTCCTTGAAAGGATCAGATGTCTCGGTGTTGTCTGCCATTTGAAGTCATTTGGAGTGAATAGGTGGATAGTCTGCTAGTTCAATTTTCCACTCAAGCTTCCTATAATCTAACCTCATTCTTGGGATTATACAATCTAAATAAAAACCACTTTGATACCACTGATCTAAACTCAAAATATTTGGTTGAAAGATAATTCAAGAAATAAGAATAAAACAATTCAAATAATGCTATCTCTGAGAAGAGATGTTTTATTGATCAAATTTGTAGACCCAAATATATGCTTAACTCTATGAAGAGATGTCTACTTTCCATTTTGGGTTACATCTTAATTTATACATGTTTTGAAGGTGTGGTGAGGATGTGGAAGGTCTCCAATCTCAAGGGAGATGAATTGGTTTGACTTCCACGATTTACAACAATATAGAATTTGAGGAATTACTATTTTTAGAAACTTACTATTTTTAGACTGCACTACTAAAATTGAAATTTGGGACACTTCCATTGGGTTTTATAGGGTTAAAATTCATTAAGCAAAACTACATGCCATCTTACGATGTTACCCTCATTATTATCTTTCCAACGATTCAAACGGTGAGTCAATTGGAGCTACAGTGCAAAAGTTATGGCTCCCAAAAGTTTTGTCATCAATTGGGGTGGACCCATCACCTGAATTGTCATCTGAATTATTGCCCAGATCATTCCTCCCTCCTTGAGAAGCAATGGTCCCCATTGCATTAAGATTTGTCATCAAGTGTGGTATTTGTGCTTTAATTTTATTCTTGATGCATACTTGAAAGGGACTGTGATTTATAGAACTGTGCAGGGCCCGATTGTTCACCATTTCTATTTGACCATCAGTCTATGGATTAAAGGCCATGAACTTCTTCAGCTCGATATCTATTTTCTTCTATTGTTGTGTTATTTGTGTAGTCAGGGCTGTAACATCAACCCTTTTGGATTCTTGTGGTTTGACCACCATGAGAACAAATTTCTTGGCACTAATTAGAGAGACAGATGTAGAAGGTCATACCTCTAGTACCCTATAGTGTCATGTTCCAAGAGTGAGAGTGATCCTTCAAGTTCTTGACTCATAGATGCCATGCTGATCATACATGAATGGCTAACCAAAGAGTACATCACAAACATCTAGATTTACCACATCACATAAGACCTCATCTTGGAAAGGTTTTATTTCATATGAGATAAGACATTGGTGGGTGACATGAAGGTTTCTCCCTGGACTCAACCATCCAATACTATATGGCTTTGGGTGAGGCTTCATGGATAGATTTAGGATTTTCACAACATTAGTAGAGATTAAATTCTTTCAACTTCCACTATCAAGAATGAAATGCAGAGGCTTACCTTTCACCCATAACTTAGAGTGAAACAACCTTTCCTTGTCATCTAGCCTCTCCTCATGGGTCTGTGATGAAGCAACAATGGCTTCAGGCTCAACATCTATAATCTCTTATTCAACCTCTTCAACTACAGGGTTTGTATGAGGCAGAGTAGTAGATGTCGAGGATTGTGACTCAGAAAGCAGGGAGTTGATGGCTCAACATTCTTATTTGGAGTGAGTTCCAGATTTTTGATAATTACACCATTTCCCAGCCTTTCCTTCCTTTTTATTCCAATTTTGGCCTCGTGTTTGACCTTCTTTGTCACTTCTCCATTTTGAAGGCTGACTCTTCATATTCATTCTTCCATGCTTCTACTCAATCTTCACTACAAACTTGTATGCCTCACCAAGAGTTTCCAAATTGAAGAGTTCCATTTCTCTCCATATGTACCATTGTATTCTACCACGATATTTGATAACTTTATATTTCTCACTTTTTTGCATGCCCCATCTTACAGATAGAGAATGAAAAATATCAGTGTAATCTTGAACAGATTGTTCCTTACCTTGGCAAAGTTGTTTCCACTCTATATACAAATCTTCATATGCTCCAATGGGGTAGTATTCTTCCTTCACAGCACAAAAGAATTAATCTCAAGTAGGTTCTATCTCAAGGCCAATATCATCTGCACTGAATCTCTTTTTGTACACTTCCCACCAATTTTTGACAGGCAATGATGCTTTTAGAAGAGCAAAAGTAATCTTCTCTTTATCGGTGAATTTATTTATAGAAAAATAAGATGATAATTGATCCAACTAATTTTCTACTGCATCAGTATTAATTTTGACTTCAAATGTAGGGATATCGAAATTCACTTGAACCTTGAAGGGTGTTGGGGCACTTAAAAGATGTGCAGGTGCAGATGAGGAGCCATAATTTCCCATCAAGATTTCTTAGAGGATTTGAGTTAATTATTGTAGCATCTACAATTTCTATTGTTGGAGGGCTTCATTCATCATTTCCTTGAAAGGAGCGGATGTCTGGGAGTTGTTCACCGTTTGAAGTTGTTCGGAACAAATAGGTGGATTGTCTGCTAGTTCAATTTTCCTCCCAAGCTTCCTGTAATCTGACCTTGTTCTTGGGATCATACACTCTAAAGACAAACCAATCTGATACCACTGATCCAAAACTCAAAATCTTTGGTTGAAATATAATTCAAGAAACAAGAATAAAATAATTCAAATAATGCTATCTCTGAGAAGAGATGTTTTAGTGATCAAATTTGCAAACCCAAATATATTCTTATCTCTGAGAAGAGATGTCTGCTTTCCATTTTGGGTTACATCTTTATTTATACATGTTTTGAAGGTGTGGGGAGGATGTGGAAGGTCACCAATCTTGAGGGAGATTAATTGGTTCGACTTCCATGATTTACAACAATACATAATTTGAGGAATTACTATTTTTAAAAACTTACTATTTTTAGACTAAACTACTAAAATTAAAATTTATGACACTTCCATTGGGTTTTACAGGGTCAAAATTTATCAAGCAGAGCTCCATGCCATCTCATGATGTTCCCCTCATTATTAGCTTTCCAACAGTTCAAACAGTGAGTCAATTGGAGCTACGGTGCAAAAGTTATGGCTCCCAGAAGTTCTGTCATCAATTGGGGTGGACCCATCACCCGAATTATCATTTAAATTGTTGCCCAAATCATTCCTCCCTCCTTGAGAAGCAATGGTCCCCATTGCATTAAGATTTGTCATCAAGAGTGGTATTTGTGCTTCAATTTTATTCCTGATGCATACTTGGAAGGGACTGTGATTTATATAACTGTGCAAGGCCCAATTGTTCACCATTTTTGTTTGGCCATCAGTATGTGGATGGAAGGCCATGAACTTCTTCATCTCGGTATCTATCTTCTTCTATTTTTGTGTTGTTTGTGTAGTCAGGGCTGTAACATCAAACCTTTTGGATTCTTGTGGCTTGACCACAATGAGAACAAATTTCTTAGCACTAATTAGAGAGACAGATGTAGAAGGTGGTACCTCTGGTACCCTGTAGCGCCATTTTCCAAGAGTGAGAGTGATCCTTTGAGTTCTTGATTCATAGATGCGATGTCGATCATACATGAATGGCTGACCAAAGAGTACATCACAAACATCTAGATTTACCACATCACATAAGACCTCATCTTGGAAAGGTTTTATTGCATATGAGAGAAGACATTGGTGGGTGACATGAAGGTTTATCGCTGGACTCAACCATCCAATACTGTATGGCTTTAGGTGAGGCTTCATGGACATATTTAGGATTTTCACAACATTAGTAGCGATTAAACTCTTTTGACTTCCACTATCAAGAATGAAATGCAGAGGCTTACCTTTCACCCATAACTTAGAGTGAAACAACCTTTCCTTGTCATCTAGCCTCTACTCATGGGTCAGTGATGAAGCAACAATGGCTTCAGGGTCATCATCTATAATCTCTTTTTCAACCTCTTCAACTGCAGGGTCTCTATGAGGTAGAGTAGTATATGTTGAAGATTGTGACTCAAAAAGCAGGGACTTGATGGCTCGACATTATTATTTGGAGTGAGTTCTAGATTTGTGATAATCACACCATTTCCCAGCCTTTCCTTCCTTCTGATTCCAATTTTGGCCTCATGTTTGACCTTCTTTGTCACTTCTCCATTTTGAAGGCTGACTCTTTATATTCATTCTTACATGCTTCTACTCAATCTTCACTGCAAACTTGTATGCCTCACCAAGGGTTTTCAAATTGAAGATTTCCATTTCTCCCCATATGTACCATTGTAGTCTACCACAATATTTGTGAACCTTGTGTTTCTCATTTTATTAGATGCCCAGTCTTGCAGATAGAGAATGAAAAATATCAGTGTAATCTTGAACAGATTGTTCCTTACCTTGGCAAAGTGGTTGCCACTCTATATACAGATCATCATATGCTCCAATGGGGTAGTATTCTTCCTTCACAGCTTCTTTTAAATCATCCCAAGTAGGTTATGTCTCAAGGCCAATATCATCTACACTAAATCTCTTTTTGTACACTTCCCACCAATTTTTGATAGGCAATGATGATTTCAGAAGAGCAAAAGTAATCTTCTCTTTATCGGTGAATTTATTTACAAAAAAATAAGATGTCAATTGATCAAACCAATTTTCTACTACATCAACATTGATTTTGCCTTTAAATGTAGGGATATCAAAATTCACATGAACCTTGAAGGGTGTTGGGGCACTGAAAGGATGTGCGGGTGTAGATGATGAGCCAAAATTTCCCATCGAGATTTGTTGGATAATTTGATCAGATTGTTGTATCATCTACGCTTACTATTTTTGGAAGGCTTCATTCACCATTTCCTTGAAAGGATAAGATGTCTCGGTGTTCTCCACCATTTGAAGTCATTTGGAGTGAATAGGTGGATAGTTTGCTAGTTTAATTTTCCACACAAGCTTCCTATAATCTAACCTCATTCTTGGGATCATACACTATAAAGACAAACTGCTTTGATACCACTGATCCAAAAATCAAAAGCTTTGGTTGGAAGATAATTCAAGAAACAAGAAAAAAAAAATTCAAATAATGTTATCTCTGAGAAGAGATGTTTTATTGATCAAATTTGCAGACCCAAATATATGCTTATCTCTGAGAAGAGATGTCTGCTTTCCATTTTGGGTTACATCTTCATTTATACATGTTTTCAAGGTGTGGGAAGGATGTGGAGGGTAACCAATCTCGAGGGAGATGAATTGGTTCGACTTCCATGATTTACAACAATACAAAATTCGAGGAATTACTATTTTTAGAAACTTACTATTTTTAGACTGCACTACTAAAATCAAAATTTGGGCACTTCCATTGCCTTTTAGGGGGTCAAAAGTCATCAAGCAAAGCTCAATGCCATCTCACAACATTCCCCTCATTATTAGCTTTCCAACATGTTGGGTGAATATTTTGTCAACCAGCTAACTGGTGGGCAAAATAGGTCTCTTCAACCACATCATAGGGAGATTGGTTAGCCAGATGTGCAGGTTTACTACATCAATAGGGGACAAATTCTCCTCTCATCAAGGGGAGGTTCCCTATGAATATGCAGGAGCTATATGCTATATATATAAGCAGAAAATAACACTCAGGGGTAGGATACACCATCCATCTCTCTTCTTTCAAAGATGATGTTCACAAACAAAGGAGAAAATCTTAGTGAAAACACTAAAGGCACTTCTCTTCTTTCAGAAGTGTTCTTGTAGGGGATATCAAGAGTTCTTTCAGGTAGGATAAGTAACTGGTAATAGAGTACAAAGTAACTAGCAATCTAAGATGTAGCACAAAGTCTCTACCTTGACTACCCAAGAGTGAGATACGAAGAACAATGGGGGCACAAAGTCATCCCAAGGTCATTTACATAGAAATAGAAAATAAACACACACTAAAGACAACTATGACATCACAAAATATTAAAGTAGCTAGCTTCAGGACACCTTCCTTATCACTTCCACTAGCTCTGCTTTATTAAATTTCATAAATAAGAATACATTTAGGAAATAGACATAAGAACAATCTCCTAGAATGATACAAGATATAATACCACAAAGTCTAAAAGTAACTTGCTTTCTGATTCAAACAAAGAAATATGATAAACAATCTGAGCTCAAAGTCTCAGTGATGCCTTTCAATTCGGGCAGAGTTTCGCTTCTGGTAATGGGAAGATCTCCCCAAAACAATAAAAGAGATTACAATATATAGTAGCCAAGAAAGACTTGGCACTTTATTTCATGGAATGGCCCATGTTGTGCATTAAATGCCTTGAATGCATTTTAGTTCTATCAGGGGGCCATGCTAGAACAGGGCAGCTGTCTTAACTATGGCATGCCCATCCATCTTATATGTCTCCTCTTTAACATGAGTTGTCTAGTTCTTTTTTTGATGTCTGTGCAGCTATCTAATTTGCCATTACTTCATTAAAAAAAAATAGGCCACGTCTTCAATGTTTGCAAGTTCAAAAATCTATTCTGCAGACTGTTCCAGCTACCAGAATAACTTCTATGTAGATATTTCCTTCTTTGTCTTTTTTTGGTTTTGTCTTTTCTTGGAAACTAAGCCCTTAGGGCTATATCCTCGGCTTTGCTGGCTCTTTACTCTCTTCTAGCACTGGTTCTTCCCTTTGGAATTTTGGCCTTTGAATGCATTCGAGCCCATCATCCTCCTTAGCAATTCCTTCATGTCTTTCCCGCTTGCTTTGGCTGATTTCCACTAATCTCAGCAAGTGACACATGGCATTTTCCACTTTTGAGAGTCCTGTGGAAGATGACATGTGCAGCATCCACTTACTTTATCAACTCACCCGGGACCCACCATAGTCTTTACAAAATGAAAGGGAGAGAATGCAAATGTTGACACTTGGAAGCTTTCGTCGAGCTTTCAAGGGACACGTGGCATGTTCCACGTAATCTAGCAATCACACGGATGATAACACTTGGAGCACTCCACTCTCAAGCTTTTTCCTTTCGAGCATTTCTTTGGTCGGGCTTATTTCCTTCAAACAAAATTTTGAAGGAATTCCTTTGGGCTTTGCCTTAGTCATTTTCTCATGAAAAATACTTTCGAAAGAATTCTAATGGCTCTTTCACTTAATAATTTCCTTCAGACAAAAAGTCCAAAGGAAATGTTCCCTGTCAGCCTTTGAACAAATCTAAAGGAATTCTATCTTTTCAGTTAGTCGCTTGGTTCTTCCTTTGAGTTCTGTGCTTTATTTGAATTTCAATAGATATTCCCTTACTTTAAATTTGACATCCATAGGGATATCAATGGTTGCTAGCCACTTGAACCATGTTGAACCTTAAACCTTTGAAACTGTTGAAAGTACATTGGTTCATTGGTTCATTAGTTCATTCTGTCTCTTTTGTTCCATCGCTTCCTAGTTCAATCACTTTCCCACTCCTTGGTTGAACCATCCATTGAACCACATGTTTGCTGCTTCTTTCCTTGACTGAGGCCACCTTTGAACCTTTGAACCCATGAACCATTGAACTTTGAACTCTTTCGGTTCAAGGTTCAATCGGTTCATTGGTTCATCCTTTGTCCGTCACTTCCTTGTTCTTTCTAAACTCTTTGATCTTCATTGCACTGGGCAAACCTTTGAACCTATGAACTCATTGAAACTTTTGGTTCAAGGTTCAATAGTTCAATTGGTTCATTCTTTTTATTTGGATAAGTGCCTTTGATCTTTTAAAACCAAATGCGTTGAACCATTTGGTCGTTGAACCTATTGATCCATTGAACATGTTGAACCTTTGAACCAAAGTGGTTCAATGGTTTAATGGTTCAATGGTTCAAGCCTTCTTCTCTTTGATAAGTGTTTTAAAGCCGTTGAACCTTGAAGCAGTTAAACTTTGAATCTTGACAAATGCACTTAACTTTTGCTGATGATGTTGAACCTTGTCATTGAAACAACCTTGAAATCGTCTAAGTGTTGAGAGCTTGCTTCTTTCCTACAGAGTCCATAGAAATCAACTTGCGAAGCCCGTAAAACTTGGCCTACAAAGTCTGTAGATTTTCTTCCTGCAGAGTCCGTAGATTCAAGCTTGCAGAGTCTGTAGATTTATGAGAAGCTTGAAAAATGAGGAATTTGAATGCTTAGAACAAATTTTGAAAAGGGAAGAGACAATTTTGGTATGTTGAACCAAAATAGTTCATAAGTTATCCCAAAAATGAGTGATATTTTTTGGGGGACAATAGTTGGCTCCAGTTGGGGAACTTCCTTCAGTTGAAAACTTGGAATAGCTAAGGGGAGTAGAAACCAAAATCTCTAGTGCTTTAAAGTATGCCATTGGGCTATGGAGTCATGCTACCCAAAAAGAAAGGCTCCAAAAAATTAAATGAAAAGCACAAAATAGAACTAAAGACTATACAAATGTACATATGTACAGGTGAACTTATCTAATACTTCAAGAATTGAAGTGATTCAAATGTTGCCCATTGTGAGACAATGAAGATGGCATTCCATCTGATAAACCAGTAGGAAACCATTTTGTCCCCAGAATCGGTGACGGGTGAATAAAACTCTCCACCAGGAATCACACTTTCTGTGCACTCCTTTTGGTTCTCTCTTCTTGCCCCATGGCAAGACGTGGTCTTCAATCTAAAAACTATAACTCCTTGCTCTCTCTATGAAGAGTTCCTTTTGCTGACTTTGGAGTACACCAGTATGGTCCACTACCATAGCTTGCTATTTTATTGGTTCAGTCCAGCACATGTTTTGATTATCAGCATCAAACTCCTAACAAACCATCAGCTTAGCATCTCCTTTGGTGTGAAGGAGTTTGACATCTTGGTCTTGAGCAGCCTTCAATTTGAGCAATAGAGATTCACATTCAGCTATGTTGTTGGTGTTGCTAAATTACAACTTGCATGAAGAAAAAATATCTCTTTGAGGAGATATCAACACAGTCCCAGATCTAGCATTGGTAGAAGAATTTTTGCCATCAGATTCCAGGATTAAAACTTCATCAAAAATTGATCTTCTATCAAAATTTTCTTCGTTAGAGATGGAAGATCCTTTTTCATCTGTACTGCACCTTACTAATTCTTCTAATGTCTTGTTTGAATCAATTTACAGATTTCCACCTATAGGACTTTCATCTACAGAAACATGAACATCCTCTGTGGACAAGAAGTAATTACCCCTGGCTTGAAGACTCAAATAGAATCTGAGATTCAAGTGCTGATGTCTGAGTGACAACATATTTTACCTCCTTATCAGGGAGCAACCTCTTCATGATGCCTTTGACAGGGATCCTTGCCTCAGACAGGTCCATGCTTAGTTCCCCTCCCACATCCTTGCAAAAATTTTGCCCCAGTAGAATGTCGTATGAGGCTGGGACATCAGCCACCAGGACCGTCATCTTGATTCTCTTGTCTGGGAATGCTGCAAATGCAAATTAGGCATCCTTGATTTTCCCCAACAGTGGCACTTGTTTGTTTTCCATGGAGAAGCATCTCCTAAATGTCTTGTTCAGTGTAAGACTGAGGGATTCTACCACTTTAGCAGGCATGACGTTTTCAGATGCATCAGAATCAATGATGCAGTTGCTCAACTTGTGACCGTTTATCAACAGGGAAACATAGAAAGGCTCTATTTTCCTAGGGGCAGCAAGAGGAGTAATGACAAAGTTGTTTGGGATAGACATGTTCCTCAGGGGATCATGAGTTACCTTCTTAGCTTCTTGTCCTGTAGGGATGGCTGTATTCTTCACACACTCTACCAACCTGTCCAACTGCTCAAGGTTGGCTTGTAGGAATTCAAATTCAATCATTTAAATTTTGGTTTTCTTAACATGGTCAATTATGTCAAATGATTGAAATGGACTAGGAAGAGAGGATGGGAGTTCATCCTTTTGGTTTTTAGGGGGTGGAGGACTGATATGTGAATTTGAAGTAGAAGGTGTAGGGATTTTTGATGTATTTACCTTCTTAGCAATCACTAGGTCCTTTGGATGGAAAGGCAGAGTGGTCCCATATCTTAGTAATTGAAATTTCTAGTTGAGGTCACTCCTCTATCTTTTCTTTATCGGCTCGCTGGGCTAACTGCTTCTTGGACTAGGTGAACACTGTGTATGATCCCTCGACTACTTCACCTTTACTTCTAGGTTCATCCTGGTAATTCAAGAAACTAATGTGGGAGTCACCAGCTGACTCTTCTTGACCCTCTATGAAGAGATCATCATCATTTTCTTGATCAAACTTAGGTTGGAAAGAGAAATCATATTTAGTTTCTAGATATCTAACTACTGAGTTGGTTGGAGGTGCTTCAAGGGCAAGGTTCCTCTGTGGGGGAGGAAGATGATTTGGCTCCCCTTGATTCCTAGCAGCATTGCCTTGGTATGCCTAATTTTGAAATGTCCTCCTTGGCATATCCAAGTAGGAGGAGCAGACATAACTTGGGCCATTTATCTTTTCAAGGCTAGCAGTTCATTTGCACCATTGGGTCAGTGGTGGCTGTAGGTGAGTATTCAGAAGATGAAGAGGGTTTACCTCTGTTAAGATCTCTTCTTATCTTTCTTGCCAAGATAAGGTCATCTTCTACCTCAGTAGCCAAGTCTTGAGCAGCAACAAGGTCTATGTGTCTAGCCCGTCTCAACAAGAAACTCACTTCAGGTAGCTATGAGTTGATGAAGAAACACTTGAGGTTCTGAGGTGTTAGCTAGGCGATCATGGGAATCCTGTGCCTCAGCTTGTCAAACCTAGCAATGAAGTCCCTCATAGGTTAATGGGGCTCCTTCTTCATCTATGTGAGTTGGGCTAGCAAGGCATGTGCATCTTTTGTAGGCTTGAACCTTGTTTCAAACATGGCTTTGAGTGTGTCCCAATCAGTTACTGACCTAGCCTGCAGATTGTAAAACCAATCTACAGCAGCACCTTGTAGTGTTTCGATGAAAATCCTAACTGCCACGTCCTCAAATTCCACTCCTATTATGCCATAGGCTATGTTGAAGGCTACAATGTGTTCATCAGGATGAACTCTCCCATCACCAAAAAATTTGGGGAAATTCTTTCTTGAGTTGTGTGGGAGTTCATGTAGAGGTGGAGTGAGGTTAAGTGGGCCAAAAGAGTTACCCCAAGGGCCTTGAACTACCATGATGGGATTATGAAAAAGAGGGATAACAAATCTGGGTGGAGTATGTATTGACAAAGCTCTGCTAACAACAAAAATGGATGCTTTGCCTATTAATGGAGAAGGACAGGGACTGCTTCAATTTGAAACTTGAGGCTTCAAACTGTGCGTGCTTCCCCAGTTGGCGTGGAGGTGGAGGAAGATGGTAAGGCTATAATGATAATGGTTAAGACATAGAATGGAGTTGCCAGAGTCTATAATGGATAAGATTAGGGACTGCTTCAATCTGAAACTTGAGGCTTTAGACTGCACGTTCATCCCCAGTGGAGTCGCCAAAAATTGTTGGGTGAATATTTTGTCAATCAGCTAATTGGTGGGCAAAATAAGTCTCTTCAACCATAACATAGGGATATTGGTTAGCTAGATGTGTAGGTTTACTACATCAACAGGGGATAAATCTCTCCTCTCATCAAGGGGAGGTTCCCTATGAATATGCAAGAGCTATATGCTATATATATAAGCAGAAAATAACACTCAAGGGTAGGATACACCATCCATCTCTCTTCTTTCAGAGATGATTTTCACAAATAAAGGAGAAAATCTTGGTGAAAACACTGAAGGCACTTCTCTTCTTTCAAAAGTGTTCTTGTAGGGGACAACAAGAGTTCTTTCAGGTAGGATAAGTAACTGGTAATAGAATACAAAGTAACCAAAAATATAAGATGTAGCATAAAGTCTCCACCTTGACTGCCCAAGAGTGAGATATGAAGAACAATGGGGGCACAAATTCATCCCAAGGTCCTTTACATAGAAATAACAAATAAACACATACTGAAGACAACTATGATAACACAAAGTCTGAAAGTAGTTGGCTTCAAAACACCTTCCTTATCACTTCCACTAGCTCTGCTTGTTAAATTGCATAAACAAGAATACATTTAGGAAATAGACATAAGAATAATCTCCTAGAATGATATAAGATATAACAGCATAAAGTCTGAAAATAACTTGCTTTCTGATTCAAACAAAGAAATATGATAAACAATCTAAGCTCAACGTCTCAGTGATGCCTTTCAATTTGGGCAGAGTTTTGCTTCTGGTAACGAAAAGATATCCCAAAATAATAAAAGAGATTACAATATATAGCAGCCAAGAAAGACTTGGCACTTTGTTTCATGGAATGGCCCATGCTGTGCATTCAATGCCTTGAATGCATTTTTAGTTCTGTCAGGGGGCCATGTTGGAATAGGGAAGCTATCTTAACTATTGCATGCCCATCCATCTTATATGTCTCCTCTTTAACATGAGTTGTCTGGTCCTTTTTCTAACATCTGTGTAGCTGTCCAATTTTCCATTACTTCATGGAAGAAAAATAGGCCACATCTTCAAAGTTTGCAAGTTCAAAAATCTATTCTATAGACTGTTCCAGCTACCAGAATAACTTCTATGTAGATATTTCCTTCTTTGTCTTTTCCTAGTTTTGTCTTTTCCTAGAAACTGAGCCCTTGGGGCTATATCCTTAGCTTTGTTGGCTCTTTACGCTCTTCTAGCAGCGGTTCTTCCCTTTGGCATTTTGGCCTTTGAATGCAAACGAACCCGTCATCCTCAACAATTCCTTCATGTTTTTCCCACTTGCTTTGGCCACTTTTTGCTAATCTCAGCAAGTGACATGTGGCATTTTCCACTTTTGAGAGTCCTACAGAAGATGACACATGGCAGCATCTGCTTACTTTATCAACTCACCCAGGACCCACCACAGTCTTTACGAAATGAAAGGGAGAGACCGTGGATGTTGACACTTGGCGGCTTTCGTTGAGCTTTTCAAGGGACACATGGCACATTCTGTGTAATCTAGAATTCACACAAATGATGACACTTGGATTGCTGCACTCTCAAGCTTTTTCCTTTCAGGCATTCCTTTGGTCGGGCTTATTTCCTTCGAACAAAAGTCTGAAGGAATTCCTTCGATCTTTGCCTTAGTCATTTTCCCATGGAAAATACTTTTGAAATAATTCTAATGGCTCTTTCACTTAATAATTTCCTTCAGACAAAAATTTCGAAGGAAATGTTCCCTGTCGGCCTTTGAACAAATCTGAAGGAATTCTATCTTTTCAGTCAGTCACTTGGTTCTTCCTTTATGTTTTGCACTTTATTTGAATTTCAACAGATATTCCCTTACTTTAAATTTGATGTCTGCGGGACTGTCAATGGTCGTTAGCTGCTTGAACCATGTTGAACCTTAAACCTTTGAACTCGCTAAAAGTACATTGGTTCATTGGTTCATCGGTTCATTCTGTCTCTTTTGTTCAATCGCTTCCTAGTTCAGTTACTTTCCCACTCCTTGGTTGAACCATCCATTGAACCACCTATTTGCTGCTTCTTTCCTTGACTGAGGCCGCCTTTGAACCTTTAAGCCCATGAACCATTAAACTTTGAACTCTTTCAGTTCAAGGTTCAATCGGTTCATTGGTTCATCCTTTGTCCGTCACTTCCTTGGTCTTTCTAAGCTCTTTGATCTTCATCGCACTGGTCAAACCTTTGAACATGTGAACTCGTTAAACGTTATGGTTCAAGGTTCAATAGTTTAATTGGTTCATTCTTTTTATTTGGCTAAGTGCTTTTGATCTTTTTTAACCAAACGCATTGAACCATTTGGTCGTTGAACCTGTTGTCCATTGAACCCGTTGAACCTTTGAACCAAAGTGGTTCAATGGTTCAACGGTTCAATGGTTCAAGCCTTCTTCTCTTTGATAAGTGTTTTAAAGCCATTGAACCTTGAAGCGATTGAACTTTGAACTTTGAGAAATGCACTTAACTCTTGCTGATGACATTGAACCTTGTCGTTGAAACAACCTTGAAATCATCTAAGTGTTGAAAGCTTCCTTCTTTCCTGCAGAGTCAGTAGAAATCAACCTATGAAGCACATAAAACTTGGCCTGTAGAGTCTGTATATTTTTGAGAATCTTGAAAAATGAGGAAGTTGAATGCTCAGAACAAATTTTGAAAAGGGAAGAGACAATTTTGGTCTGTTGCACCAAAATAGTTCATAAGATGTCCCAAAAATGAGTGATATTTTTTGGGGGACAACACAACAGTTGAAATGGTGAGTTAATTAGATCTACAGTGTAAAAGTTATGGCTCCCAAAAGCCCCGTCATCAATTGGGGTGGACCCATCACCTGAATTGTCATCTGAATTGTTGCCCATATCATTCCCCCTCCTTAAGAAGTAATAGTCCCCATTGCATTAATGTTTGTCATCAAGTGTGGTATTTTTTCTTCAATTTTATTCCTGATGCATACTTGGAAGGGACTATGATTTATAGAACTGTGCAGGGCCTAATTGTTCACCATTTCTATCTGACCATCATTCTATGGATGGAAGGTCGTGAACTTCTTTAGCTCGGTATCTATTTTCTTTTATTGTTGTGTTGTTTGTGTAGTCAGGGCTATAACATCAACCCTTTTGGATTCTTGTGGCTTGACCACCATGAGAACAAATTTCTTGGCACTAATTAGAGAGACAGATGTAGAAGGTGGTACCTTTGGTACCCTGTAGTGTTGTGTTCCAAGAGTGAGAGTGATCCTTCGAGTTTTTGATTCATAGATGCCATGTCGATCATACATAAATGACTGACAAAAGAGTACATCACAAACATCTAGATTTACCACATCACATAAGACCTCATCTTGGAAAGGTTCTATTGCATATGAGAGAACACACTAGTGGGTGACACGAAGGTTTCTCCCTGGACTTAACCATCCAATACTGTATGGCTTTGGGTGAGGCTTCATGGATAGATTTAGGCTTTTCACAACATTAGCAGAGATTAAATTCTTTCGACTTCTGCTATCAAGAATGAAATGCAGAGGCTTACCTTTCACCCATAACTTAGAGTGAAACAACCTTTCCTTGTCATCTAGCCTCTCCTCATGGGTTTGTGATGAAGCAATAATGGCTTCAGGCTCAGTATCTATAATCTCTTCTTCAGCCTCTTCAACTACAGGGTCTATATGAGGCAAAGTAGTAGATGTCGAGGATTGTGACTCAAAAAGCAGGGACTTGATGGCTCGACAGTCTTCTTTGGAGTGAGTTCCAGATTTGTGATAATCACACAATTTCCTAGCCTTCCCTTCCTTTTGATTCTAATTTTGGCCTCGTGTTTGACCTTCTTTGTCACTTCTCCATTTTGAACGTTGACTCGTCATATTCATTCTTCCATGCTTCTGCTCAATCTTCACTGCAAACTTGTATGCCTCACCAAGGGTTTTCAAATTGAAGAGTTCCATTTCTCCCCATATGTAATATTTTAGTCTGCCATGATATTTGAGAACCTTGTGTTTCTCATTTTATTGGATGCCCAATCTTGCAGATAGAGAATGAAAAATATCAGTGTAATCTTGAACAGATTGTTCCTTACCTTGGAGAAGTTGTTGCCACTCTATATACAGATCATCATATGCTCCAATGGGGTAGTATTCTTCCTTCACAGCTTCTATGAAATCATCCCAAGTAGTTTCTATCTCAAGGCCAATATCATCTACACTAATTCTCTTTTTTTACACTTCCCATCAATTTGTGATAGGCAATGATGATTTCAGAAGAGCAAAAGTAATCTTCTCTTTATCGGTGAACTTATTTACAAAAAAATAAGATGACAATTGATCCAACCAAATTTATACTACATCAGCATTGATTTTGCCTTCAAATGTAGGGATATCAAAATTCACCTGAACCTTGAAGGGTGTTGGGACACTGAAAGGATATGCAGGTGCAAATGAGGAGCTAGAATTTCCCATCGAGATTTGTTGGAGAATTTGAGAAAATTATTGTAGCATATACATTTTCTATTGTTGGAGGGCTTCATTCACCATTTCCTTGAAAGGATCGGATGTCTCGGTGTTATCCGCCATTTGAAGTCTTTGGAGTGAATAGGTGGATAGTCTGCTGGTTCAATTTTCCACCCAAGCTTCTTGTAATCTAACCTCGTTCTTGGGATCATACACTCTAAAGACAAACTGCTTTGATACCACTGATCTAAAACTCAAAAGCTTTGGTTGAAAGATAAATAAAGAAACAAGAACAAAATAATTCAAATAATGCTATATCTAAGAAGAGATGTTTTATTGATAAAATTTGCGAACCCAAATATATGCTTATCTTTGAGAAGAGATGTCTACTTTCCATTTTAGGTTACATCTTAATTTATACATGTTTTGAAGGTGTGGAGAGGATGTGGAAGGTCACCAATCTCGAGGGAGATGAATTGGTTCGACTTCCACGATTTACAACAATACAAAATTTGAGGAATTACTATTTTTAGAAACTTACTATTTTTAGATTAAACTACTAAAATTGAAATTAGAGACACTTCCATTGGGTTTTAGGGGGTTGAACTTCATCGATCAGAGCTCTATGCCATCTCACAATGTTCCCCTCATTATTAGCTTTCCAACGGTTCAAACGCAAGTCAATTGGAGCTACGGTGCAAAAGTTATGGCTCCCAAAAGTTCCATCATCAATTGGGGTGGACCCATCACCCAAATTATTATCTGAAATGTTTCCTGGATCAACTCTCATTCTAGCTTTCACTTTCACTTGCATCAAGCAATAGGTAGGAGAACTACATCGGGTTTGATCCCTCTTCAGAGTATTGGTATGTAGGCAACTCTCTTCAAAATGAGGTGTTGAGGATGCCCAACTTATCCCACTGAAGAACACATAATTATTTCTCATGTCATACTTGAAAATAGGATTAGGGATTGCACACTAAATTAGGTTTCTTAAGCACAACGCAAAGTTCATAATTTCTTGCACGTAGAGATAAGACTTAAAAACATAGGTGCAAGTACTCCCAAAAAGTAGAAACATTACTATAAATGGGACACTACTGCCATGTTGAGGACACTATAGTAACATGGCACTATTTTCAATATGGGATGCTACTATCTAATGAGAAAACAAATATCATAATCCTGTTAAGACACTCAAAACTATCCAAAACCTAGTTTTCAGAACCCAGATCATCCATGACAATCACTTTCCAGATAAGTCTATATTTATGCTTATTTATTTCTATTTTCAAAAATTTAAATAAGTTCAAAATTTATAAAAAATTAGTTTTAAATTATTTCATATTATTTGATTGATTTAAGCATCTCAATACTTTAACCAAATATAAGATTTACATAGTTAAACCCTAAAAGGTTAATTCAAGAGCACAGTCAAGGTGCTATTAAGTTGAGTACATGAGGATGTCTTACATATGTATATACCTTACCATATCACACCGATGGTGATCCATACATTGACAAGAATTATAAATCAAGGACATAACACCCAAAAATATGACAACAAAAAGGTAGTGAGTACCAAGTTAGTAGCCACACTTAATGGGGCATTCCCTAATCAAAGGGATCTCTCCATCCAAGGAATCATGAACCATAGGGTTCGATATGTGACAAAAGTTATAGAATGAGATATATACTATACAAATCAAAAGGATTCTACCACTATACTAAAAGTGTCCAAATTGCATGAGACATGATCCCCATAGGTATGCAATATGGTCTTTCTTCCACCCTCTACAAATAGTACTAGGTAAATATTTGCATTATCAATAAATGTACTCATTAATTTGTCTACGGTTCATTATTATTAGTATTAGCATTGTATTCCAAATGTACCATACCAAGGGATCAAATACTAGTACAATGGACCCTAAATATAAATATGGGATAATACATTAATAATACCATAGAAGCCAATCAACAAGGGGATGGGGATATACCATAAATTTTAGAATGGGAGAAGGTAATTAGAATAACATGGTAGTTGGAAGATTTAAATTCTTCCCAAGAATAATACAAAAATATCTTATAGTATTTAAATTTAAAGTATTTATTGATAACACATATATTGAACCCTTTGTGAAAAAGGCTACCCTCTTTCCCCTTACCATATATTGTGATTAATGATCGAGTAGAGAATTTAATTTTATGAGCTATGGAATTAACACCAAAGGTGGAGGTGGAGGTCGAATAATAGCCTCGTTTATGATTAGAGTAAGTATCCAAGCCACTAGCTCTCAAAATCCTATAGGATTTGTACCCATCACATCAAAAATCCTAATTATGGTTGAGATGTAAGATACATCACAACATTTGGTACTAGTAGGACCATCCCAAACAATGTGATCAATGATTATATCAATGCATTTATAGAAGGATAGTCTAGCATTAGACCGATAAGTAAAAAAATCATGAGGAGGAGACTACAAGATTTTTATTCAAGGATTCTATTATAGGACAAATTATAAATAAATAATAAATGGTCAAAAATGGGACTCCAATGTATTCTTTGAAGGGAAAAATTCAAAACTAGGGGAAGGAACATCCAAAAGGACAAAAATAAAAATTCAAATAAAAAAATAACTATAGGTTTCCACTACTTCATTTATGGTGGTTTTAGGAAAAACTCTAGTGTAAATGAATGGTAGAAAAAGGAAGAGAATCTCATCACCCCCAAAAAAATACATATAAAAATTAGAAAAAAAGATACAAAATTAAAAATTTTGGAAGACAAAGTAGGGAAACATTGAACTCTTATTCAAAGACATAATAATCAAAAGGTGAAGAATATGAATCCACATATAGGAAGAAAATAGTTTACCATAGAATAGGTACTTGATGTGGAAACACTCATACATGAATTTATAAAGAAAGGAAGAGTAAAAATACTAGGCAAGCTGTATGACAAAGTGGATTGAAAGGGAAAATAGAAGATAATTAAGGCACTAATGGAATACATGGAGATGAGTCCATTTATTGTGGATGATATAATTGAGGGACTCTAACCTACCCTATAACATGCAATCATAAATTCACAAGAAATAAATATGGAAGCTAATATAATTTTAGGACAAAACCAATAAAAGGCATTGGAAAAAGTAATGCTATAAAAATTAATGTCTCCAAAACATAAAGAAAGACTCGTGAAATACAAAAAAAAGAATAATGAACCAGATATAAAATTGACTCAATAGAGAAAACATTAGATAAGAAAAAAAATTCAAGAATTGAAGATGGAGGAAGTTTCCATAGAGAATACAAAAAAAATGAAAAAATAATTAGAGAAGGAGAAGATAAAAATTTAGGAAATTACATATCTCTCTACCAAACAAGCTCAATAAATGAAAAAAAAGAAAAAGAAAGAGTATAAAACAAAAATTAAAAATAATAATAATAATAAATCAAATAGAATAATAAGTAGAGAAGGAAAAAGTGGCAAGTGAGGAAGTTGAGGTAGCGAGAAAATAAAAACTAGAGGTGTAAAAAAAAGAATAAGAAATGATGAAGAAGGAAGAAGAAAAGAAAAGAAAAGAAAAGAAAAGACGAAGAAGAAAAGACAAGGATGGAAGGAGGTAAAAAAGGAAGGGAGGAAGAATATTGAAAAAAAATTATGAAGAAAGGAAAAAACATGAAGAGTAAAATATACAAAAATAAGAGGAGGAAAAACTAAAGGAAAAACAAGAAAATGAGAATTAGCAATATATTGAAAAATAAAAAATGAGACAAGAAGGAAAAAGAGAGGAAATAAAAATAAGGTGAAGGTCCATCTAAGAGCTCTAGATATATATAGAAACAAGTAAGGGGCAATAATAGAGTGATCTGGTGGATATATGTTTTATATCAAGCAGTTTGGACATATCTAGAGAACCCCTGAGGAGAATCGAAGTAAATTTGGATTGACATAAACAATTGACCTCCACTATAATGGTACTTCATAGCTGCTTAAAACGCCTAATATGAGGAGATATTTTGGTATCCCTACATAAACACACAACAATATAAAAATATTTAGTTGGGGAGACCTTAATTCAGAGTGCCAAGATAGATTGGATGACAAGGCGTGTGAATCTGGAGGAAGGGATAAAACATTCCATCACATATTTAACCACCTATAGACTACAATATGATCTAAATTCAAAATTGATGATAAAAAATAGAGACAATGGATAATTTTATCAACCCCTCTATATATAAAGTGGAAAAAATCTTGATCAAAGCAAAGGTGATAGAAGAATATGAGGATCCACTGTTGGGACCACTTTGAGGAGAAAATCAAAGAAATACAAATGAATACAAAGAGAAACTAGATAATTTGTAAAAGGCCATGGTGGATTAAACTACATACTTTGCACACTTTATAGGTTACCCCTTATGGACTCAACACCAAAATAAATAATTGGAGGACTTGGAGATGCAGTTTAGCATTGCCTCCACAAATTTTGACTGTACTAAAATCCCTTAAAAATAATATTGAATCAAATGGGTATCCCTATAGAATTAATATAAGGAGAATCAAGGACAGTGAATAATTATTTTTTAATCGATGGAAAACTATGGGAGATTATTGAATAGACATATGGAAAAAATGATATTTATATAGTAGGTCATGAGGCATACTATAATACATTGGAGGTTTCACTAGATCTGAGGGATGTGGTTAAGGTAGCCAAGGAAAATACTACATTGGAATATAATATCTTGAATGAAAAACCCATATTACTGAACTAGGAAACCTTCTCCAAACCATGGCAAATAAATATGAGAAATACTTACCCAAGGTGGTGTGAACCATCAAGAAACAAAATTAAATTTTGAAGAAAAAAGGGTAGCATTATCCTATAAATCCATCTAGGTGAGTCAAGAATGGATACTTCAGTATCTTGTACTATATGTTTAAGTTTCTAGTTTTTGATCATGTTACCCTCTAATTTTTTTAGAAGTTTTGTCACTATGGTGAACAAGTTGTTTTGAATTATCTCTACCAATATTCTTCAAAATTTTCTCAAGGATGAGAAAAAGTTATAAAAATATGGGAAACTATTTAAAGGATTCTTCAATATAATATAAACTTACAAAGAATCACTACATAAAGTCTAACTTTACTGCAACAGTAGAATATATCTCTAGGTTGATGGAATAGAAGCTTTGACCAACTTGGGAAATGTGATAAGGTTTGGTAACCTATGGTAATATAAGACATTCTATATGAAAAAAGGCATGTCCTAAAAATACACGACCATTAGATTTTAAAAGGTATATAGTCAATATTTATACTATTATGTTGTAATAAGAGAGGACATAGAGATAAAGATAACAAAGGATATAGAGGTAGAAATAACAGAGGATATAGATAAGAATAGAGAAGAGATAGACAATAGTATATAACATAAGTCATAACATATCATAGAAGTACAGAGTGTGGAAGAATATCATAAAGATATTTCCAAAATGTAATGACCAATTTTGGTTATATACATACATAAAGATCTAGTTAAAGTAGGAAAATAATTGTGTATTGTGCAATGTGTATGTGAATGAATGTAGTACCTTAAAATTTTATAAATGTTCATATTAACTGATTAATAACAAAAAATATTAACCTCTATGCTAAATTATGTTTAACTAGAGTCATCCTAACCACATAATTATCAATAACCAGGTTACAAATTTTATGTCAACAACACCCTTCATGTCAAATTATTTTATACCTTTGAGTCTTGTTAGTTCAGCGTGAGCGCACTAATAGTTTCCAAATTTAAATTTGAGATCAATATTATGTAAATTCCCTAATATCATTTTAAGGACTAACATTCATTGAAATAAAAGGAATACATAGTGAAAATAGACATATAGTTGATTGATATCCTTATTTAGCATAGATCTAAGATTTTATAAGGGAATACATTTTATTGCATGCATCAATTACATGTTTTTACTAAAGGATGACCTAGGAAAAATTGCATTTAGACTTTTATTCACATGTTTTGGTGCACATGCACATTTTTTGGTGAATTACGTGTGTTTTAATCCCTCCTCAAAGTATTTGAATGTAGGTAAAACTTATATACTCTATGGGGAGTGGTTAAGATTAGTCCAACCAAAGAGTTAACCCATTTTCAGGTCATATTTTTGTTGTAAGTGCTATGAGGGGTTAAAATGAAATAGAAGGGAAACATATATCAATGCATAGGACTTAAGGCAAGAACATGCACACAAATCATCCACATGTGTAGGCATAGTTGTACGAGGTGTCATAAACCTGCACAATCAACAAGGACACTATCGGTGGAGCCTGAATTATATCGATGACCACAAGGGTCTTAGTTTCATTGGTAGCATCTGCATAGGGTTTGAAATCTTATTTATTGATCTAAGTGGTTACAAAGTAGACACTAAGTATTTTTATAAGTATTGATGAACATAACGAGGAAAAAAATCCATATTAATCTATCTAGCTTCCTCTCTTTAGTGCTTTATTGATTGCCAATATTTTAATTGGCAATATTAATCTATCCTTTTACATTTTGATTCTTATAATTGTTTTCATTTTTAATATAATTTTAATCTTTTCAATTTTACATTATTTTAAGACACATTAATCCAAAATAAGTAAAACAAAATGCATGAGGACCACATACCATCTATGGCATGGTGATTACACACTGCCCATGAATAAAGCATCTTCTAATGATGATTCATCTGATGATGATGCCTTGACCCTCAACTTATGGATCAATATAAATGATAGATGTTATCCCAACTTCAACCAAGGAATGACATAATTGTAAATAAAATGGACATGCTTGACCATAATTATTTTAGCAATAACCATAACTATAATATTTAAAATGTTTCCTCTTCCTTACAATAGACAACTACCTCCTTTATAGACTTCAATTGCATAACCCATCAAATCAATGATCTTTCTGAATCCATATCCCCTTCACTTTACACTTTCTTGGCTAAACAATGAAATGCATTTGACATTTTTCTACAACATCTCTCTCAACATGGCATGTTGCCTCACTTAAAATGATAATCAAAGGAACTATATGGTAATTGAATTTATACCTCATTAACAACATCCAATCATATTAACTCCACATGTAATCCATAATCACTCCCTTTATTATTTATAGCTCCAACTGGTGTTTTTGCATTCAACATTAATGCATCTACCATGCATGATACCCCTTGCATACTAGTAAAATACATTAAATCTCTTCAAGGTCGGTTGCTTGCATCATTCGAAGAATATTTAAAGCATGCATACTATATTATAATTGATGAAATGAGCTTCATGGACTAAAGGTTTTTATCAAAATTTGACGAGTGCTTACATCAAATGTGCCCCCACCATAGGAACACCCATGTGGTGCATATTCAATTTTTCTTGTTGGTGACCTTGGATAACTACCACCCATTAAGGATGCCCCTATCTATGTTAGAAAATTATATGGTGTATCCCTTTAGAGAATATTAGTATAGTTGTTACATTAGACACAATATTATACCAATGAGGATCTAACCCATACTAGGTCATTTTAAGCAACCTAATTCTCAATCTTAGAAATGCAGAACCAAAACTAGAGGATATGAAGCTATTAATGTCCAAGATGGATATGTCCTTGTCACTAGATGAAAAGAAACATTGCGTAATATAGTAAATTTATATGTAACAAAAACCATGGTTGCATTACATAATAAAAACAATTTGAAGTCATTGGATCTCTCAATTGTGCATAGCAACACAAAGTGGACCATAAAAAAAAAATCTTAGTTGAAATTGAGGATGATTGATTGTAATAAAAAATAATATTATATCATGGAAAAAGAGTTACTCCTGCATCCAATCTATGAGTTTCAGTAGGCCTTATGAATGCATTGTGCGATAAGTTCTTAAAATTATCTATGGCCCTAGCATATTTTTTTTGGAATTGCCAATGGTCATTCTTGTTGATTTCAAAAAATACATAGGGCCAACATGGTATCAAAAAAAGTTTTTGTGTGTATCTATTATTCCCATGGCCCATGGGTCCCATAGACAAGCATGAAACCATCTAACTAAACACCCCACACCAGTTACATTCAATATCATTGTTATACCTTGAAAACAACCTACCTTTCCACAATTTGCATTGCACACCATTCTCCTTGTTTTTCATTTTTCTTCACTTTGCATTCTTCTCTGCATAACAGTTTTTAGTTGTTCACTTCACATTCCCATCGATGTGTCCATTACAAAATTGGGTGTAACTTATTGTATATATATTAAAAATAAAAACTTATTTAATAATTATTATATTTCATATATGAAAAAATTTGTGTATGGAGGGATCTTTACAAGAGTCTAAAACATTTGACTTATGGGAGATTTCCCTAGCCCGACAAATCTCAGATCTTAGGTCCAAAAGAACCATACAACTATTAGTTTACACACATGTGTGCACCCTCTCTCTCTCTCTCTCTCTCTCTCTCTCTCTCTCTCTCTCTCTCTCTCTCTCTCAGTCTCACACACACACACACACACACACACACACACACACACACACACACACACACACACACACACACACACACACACACATGGTTATATTATAATCTAATCAAGAACAAATATTTAGTGTTTCACGTGGAACCCTAGTTCATAAACTTATCAGGCTAAATTTTATGAAACACTAATCTCCAACGTTTGATGTAACTTAAGAATTCCTCACCATTATTCCAATGTACATTCGTATACCTATAATTCTCATTGAATATTAGAAAGAAAACATCCTAAGAAATATATGATTTGCATTAGAGGTCATAATCATAACACATTATTTCACTCTGAATCTAGGAATTTTCAACTATGCACACATATTTGAGAACCTAATTCTTGACAAACCTATACTAGATTTTTTTAATATTGAATGTGGGGATATAAAATGGGAATATCCCATAGAATATGAAAATTTCCCCTTATGTTTAACTTCTTTTCATAATCATGGTTATTTAGGTAGGGTGTGCCCTTTACCATCACAAGAACCCTCCCCAGAATCTACGCAACCTTTGAAAGCATATGTAGAGATAAAATAACACACCAAATAGAAAAACACACAAACACATACCGAAATCTCACAAAGAATAAACACATAACAATAAAACAAACAAAAAAAAAAAAATCACAAAAGTGTTATGTGACAAATGACAAAGAATCATCTTATGCTACAACTCAACCTTCCCACCAAACCTCATTTGCAGTATTAGTGAATTTGGATACAAATGATCAATATCAGGTACAAAACACACCAAAAGATTTAGTCACTAGTAATTCCATTGCAAATCCAGAAATAAAACAACAATCCACTACTAAAGGTAAATCTCCTCTCCTTATTACTTTCTCCTCCAAAGCAAATGATACCAAATATTCTATGAGAAACAAAAAGGAAAAAATATTATTATTAAATATCCTTATCTAGTAGATCTAATCCCAACCAATCTCAATATTTAGCCATCAAATAAAGCTAACACTTTGTAAAAAAAGGAACCATCATCTAAGAAAATAAATAAAGAGGACGACGCTACACAAATGGATTGTGAAAATCACATTTAGGAGCAAAAAATTCCCATCTCACAATAAGTGATGACAAAACATGGACAGAGAAACCATTTCACATAATTTATTTAATATACATCATATCCTAGAATGCAAGAGGGTGGGAGCTTATAAGAAATACAACTACCTCAAAAAAAAAAAAATGAAAAAAAAAATATAGTTTTATTGCAAGAAACCTATAGAACTAACCCTCACAAGATAGCCAACTTCTCCATTTAGTAAGGAAGCAACCAATCACTCATTTGTCATTCATCTCCCAAGATAATCCAATGAGAACCCCTCAACCATTCTTAAACTCGTAATATAATTATATGGTGCAACCAACTCCATGATCAACATCATCTAATCATTTATTGCCTTGATCGGAGCTGTTTTAATCAAGGCTTTTATATCTACCATTTTATGTTGTCACCACACTCCAACCACAGTACCAACAATGATATGAGGGATTTGATAAAATACTTTTAATAAATTTATAAATTCAAACTTCAATGCTCCTCATCCATGGCTAAGGGCAACAAATTGATCACCATGCCTCAAGGTTTGAACACACTAGCTAACATGGGTCAAGAAAAAGTTTTTTTTTTAATTGTCTATTGGATCCTAGTCGACACCTATGTTAATGATTTGTCAATTCTTATCATCAGGCCTTTTCTAGATGGCGTTTCTTTATACTCTCTCCCATGAATTTTCTTGGTGGATAGGTAGCCCAAATTTCGTGAGTAAACTATCTTTAATAATAAGAGAAAAAAAATGAGACTACTCTAACCACAAGTTTGCTTCAGAACAATCTTTGTAGTCTAGTAGCGTTTATGTAACTGTAATCCTTTTGAAATTATAAGCACCTTGCTTAATATATGAGATCTTATCTCGATTGTTATGACAATTGTTTTAACACCTTTTCGTTACCAATACACAAACTTGTAAACTTTCTTTTCCACAGACCAAAAGAAAGAAAAAGAGGAGTTAAAGCAAAGCATCACACTCAAACTACCAATATCTTCTGAAATAGTTTATTAGGGATAATCTGCCATTGGGAAACCAATAAGAATGCGTAATAACAATATCAAATCTGTAAGTAAATTGTAGAAAATAAATGCCATTGTTGATTTCTTTTATCTCTCATATTGAATTCTAGGGTCCAATTATTACATGTAGCCATGGTATCAAAGCATAGAATCATAGCTACATTCTTTGCATTCTACCAATGTCTTGAAATCCAAAATTCAAATGGAGATAATTGGAGATATACTCTTCAAATTTACCAGAACAAGTGTAATGCTATATCCCTTAAATGACTTCCATAATCACTGTCATAATTTAGTTCTTAATTTGTCCATATAATGTGGTAATTGAAGTCCACAATCTGTCATCTGGTTAATCACATTAATTGCATCAAATATATTATCAGATAACATTGTAATAACTAGACAGTGTATCACCGTGAATAAGATGTGCAATGGCAAATATTCCCATGTCACAATAGCAGGCGGCTTTCCATTTCTAAGTCCAATGCTTTCCATTTAATTTCTCCATCGGCTTTGAATTTGATCATTTCGTTCCTCTAAAATCTTGTCCTTTTAAGCAAAAATATAAATAAGAAATTATTAAAAAAAAAATTAAACCTAAAATCCCGTCCCTCTTCTCCTTTCCATCCTTTTGCAATCTCAAAGCATCATCTAACTGTTTGGCAATGATTTCTCTGTCCCTGCAAACTTGATCCTTTTGATAAAGGGCATCGTCTCTTTGCCTTTTATACTCATCCTTTTGCTTAATTGCATGGTCTTTCAAACTCAGAGATACAGTTAATTTTTCGCAAGTATTTTCCTTTTCTCTCCGAGCTTCATTCTTTTGATGGAGGGCATCATCTCTTTGCCTTTTAAGGGCTTCATTTAGATGGAGGGCTTCATTCATATAGTGGGCACATAAAGCTTCTAAATCTGATTTGGCAGTTTCAGCAGCATTTAATGTTTGCCTTTCAAATTGAAGCTCCAAAAGAGCCTCCTTAAGCCTGACATCTTTTTGTTTAATGTCATCTTCTTTGATGGATTGCAGTTGAGATTCAAGCTCCAAAATGGCTGTTTTAAGGCTCTTCGGTGCCTGTGCTTCAGGAGAAAGTTTCTTCAACAGAACTGTTATGGCCATTGATTCCCTATCGTCAAAATGAGAAATGTAAAATAAGGATTTAGCATATAGTAAACAAGGCAAAAAGAACAAACACAGCTTATTGCAGTAATAATATTTACCTTTGGATGAACATGTAAGTCCGACACTTTCCCAAGGTGAAAGTTTCACCAATTTGAGACCCAGCTCCTCTTCTACTGGTATATCCAGGATAATCTGAATTCTTAAATTTAACCGACTTTTTCAAAACCAACCCATGTTTTTCTGCTTGTTCCACCAATTTCCACTCGCTATAGGGGTGTTTTTCTTTGTGAGAAACATGGATTTCTCCCATTCTGCTGAGCATTATCTTGGCATTCCTGAAGAACATCTCCACCAAATAACGGTGTTTCCTGCTCAACAAACAGAGTTCATCAATAACTGAAGTTCTGTGTTTCCTGCTCTTGTTAGTAAGTCTTGGAAAGAAATCCCTTAACTAAAATCTTAGTTCATATTGATAAAATCGAATAATGTTGGAAAGGATTTAAAGGTTAATAAACTTACTGGATTACTTTTTCATCCTCTTCCTTTCCAAAGAAACCTGCATGAGGAAAGTTGAAGACAATTCTATCAAACTTCCACTCCCTTATACTCTCAAGTTTATCCATTGTTGTTGCATCGACACCATGCAATGTCATTGCTCCACCCCTTTTCAAAAGCCTAAGATTTTTTTTGCCTGATTTGTACGAACTTTTCACCTTTTCTGCATTGAAGCGAGATATATAAATACACAAACATAACAGAGGGTACCACAATTATAGAAACACTCAAGGAAAGCCTTGAAAACCGAATTATGGAGGAAAGCTTTTAGACCTTGACTGTCAAGAGAGGTGGGAACCATGTTTTCTGCAGAGCCAAATGCATTGGCCAAAGCTGCAGAAAATGAAAAATCCCCTTCACCCACTAATAATATCTGGTGGAAGTTGGAATAGTGCTTGATCCTCTTCTCTGAAAGTTGAGTGAAATCCATGTATATTTTACAAGAGTCCAACTAGCTTTTCCCTGTGAAAGTTGAGTATAAAATGGACTTATGAAATTGTGAAAGAGCTAAATCATACTGAAACGTATTTAACACGTGAAACTACACTAAGTAGTATTAAACACCACATGAAACCCAAGCCCCTTAGCGTTAGATGCTCTCAAGCAAGTTTTGTTATTAGCATTGGGCAGCCTCAAATATGTTAGAGTAAAATGCAAAGTTCTGACCGTATTGTTCTAAAAACGTTATTCCATTACCCAACATTTCCTATAATCAAAAATACGTTTACACATAAAATAAATATGAGCCTGGATTATTCAGGCCAATCAAAGTCCCCTCAACAGTCCAATTACCCAACATGTTCTAGCATTGAACTTTTAAATATAAAATAAATATGAAGTTGGATTATTCCCAACATGTTCTATCATTGAATTTTTAAATATAAAATAAATATGAAGTTGGATTATTCAGGCCAATCAAAAGCCTCTCAACAGTCCAATGCAAACTTCAAAGAATATAACTTTAGAATTAAGCTTACTTTATGAAACTATTTCTACTCTCCAATGTCTCGAGATTCATCAATGAACAAACACGTTTTTATTTTTTATTTTTAAACACTCTATTAAAGAATGGATCTAAAGAGCAATGCCATTCATTGATTCAACCCTTCTCAGCCACTATGAGTTAGAAAGGGTGGACTTCATTTTTTAGATTTGCTTTCACTTCATCACTATGTTTTGTGTGTATAGTGTTGTAAATTGTATTAAGTTAGCATTAGAAAGGGTGGACTTCATTTTTTAGAATTACTTTCATTTCATCATTATGTTTCATGTTTATATTACCACAAATTGAGTTAAGTTAGTATGGATTATTCTTTTCAAAAATATTAACTTGTTCATTTTGTAAATCTATTGTAAACCTGACAGAAAGTAACAATGAACTTGCATTAGGTTTGACACCATCAAAAATATTAAATTTATTATTAAAAAAAAAGGTGGGAGGGTGTATGGGCCCTCCCACTTCATTTTATTGTCAAGGAGAGACAGAGGAGAAATTGACAACAAGATAACATATCTAGAAAAAGATACAATATACCTTAAAAGAGAGAAGAAAAAGGGACATCAAAGAGGGATAAGAAAGGGACAAAAAGAAAGCAAAAGATGCATGCCTACCAACAAAGTTTTTAGGCAAAGATTGAAATGTAAGAAAAATTCTTGAGATCACTCGAAGGGACCAAATTTTTTAGATGGCTAAAAAAAGAGTTCTGAAAAGTAGGTGGCTAATAGATTGGTATCAAGGTCTATATTATGTATAATTATCTTTGAATTTACATGTTTCATATCATACAAATATTCTTGTTTGCTTGCATACATTTCCATGATTCCTATCATACATATAGTGAGGAAAGGTTTCATATGTATGCTTTGCTTTGACATGCATCAAAGATATACTATTTTAGTGCTTCATTTATTATGTCTTTTTCATGAGGATCACATCACTATTGTACTTCAATTTCTTATATGTTGGGTATGAGCAACATCTCATTGTTATTGTGTTTACATTACATATATCTTTCTTACTTTAGGCATATTATACTCATGTTTATACATAGATTATAGTTTAGACTCAAGAGGGGTTATTTGTTAAGACATAGGCTTTCATAGTGATATCTTATTATGTTAGGATTTAATGGTCTTATTTCTTATGTTATACGTGGTGCACATAATCCTTTTTAGATATGTATTTCTATTTTCACACTTTTCAAAAGGGGTGTAAATATTATTCATTGACTATATGCTACATTAGGTCTCTAGACACTTCCACACCATTTGTCCATCCATTAAAGGAAAGTGATAAATTGACATATGAGATGTACACATCATATGATACTTGTTTATACTATTAGATACCTCCAAGATAATTTTTATCTTCATTGTAATTTTTTTTTTCATTTACTTAGACATCATTTTTATCACTAAAAGATGTACTCATAATGCATGTAAGATTTAACAAAAGTTTCAAGGTTTGGATTTCTACAAGGGCATCCACACATGTTCCAACCACACTAGGTGCATCGTTTTAAATATTTTTGTTTTTAGATTTCAACAAGCTAGATATTTAAAAAGACACATGCATATGTTGTTCTCTTATGACTCTTAGGATACCCACACCATACTTTGAAGAGCAAAGGGTTTTATTGCAAGAAACCATATCATGCATGTTTGTTATAAAATCTTAATATCCCCTAATGGTGAAAATCATGTGATCTCTTTCCTTTTCAATTTTAATTAATCATCATTCATATATTGACTTCGAGAACTTTCATATTTCAACAATTGAGACATATTTTACAAAACCTATGGGTGAGCGTGTTTATTTTACTTTGGTATGCATGCACACATACAAACATCAAACTAAGACATTATGTAGACACCTAATTTTGGTCTGGTGGTAGTTTTAGTTGTCAAATTGTAAACACTAATTATGACTCTTAATTAGTGTGTTTTTCCCTATGTTTTTTGTTGTATTTTTTCTTCTCTTTTCTCTTTCTTCCCTAGATATTTTTCTATTATTTTGGGTGTGTTTATCACAACTGTACACTAGATGGTTTTTGTGAGGGCCCTTATCATGACCCTTGTTTTGGGTCTCATGTGTTTTGTGTTTCTAACTTGGAAACCTTTCATGTTCACCGTGTATTGTTTTCACACTAATTCGGTCCTGATCTTAATTTGAGAAGTTTATAAATACATAGATGCATTAGTGTATATAAGACAAGTGAATGAGACATGAAATTGAAAGTGAATGCCACTAGTGATAGGTGGATTGTGAAAGAAAGAATCAAGATTTTATTAAACAAAAGAATGAGTATTTAAAGCAAAATTTGATTCAAGAAACTAAAGTTTTCATTTTCATTGTACCATTTTTCATATTAACATGTAAATTCATATAGGATTAGGGTCAGCATCTATAAATTACTTGCTAAAGTACACTAAATATTTTCTTCCAAATTTGTTCTAGAACATGGGCTTAATATTAATAGAGGGATAACTCAAACTCCTCATTGATTCTTCTAATTTGTATTGGCCTTTGACAAGTTTTTAGGGTTGTGGCGAAAGAAATCAATTTCTCAGAGATCTATATAGAGTATAGGAAAAGCAAGTGGGTTTTCAGAGCCCCCAATTATGGAAACATGGTCAGGGAATCAATTTTCAGGAAAGCATAGGTGTTCAGAATGATCGACTCCACAATTTTGATAGGCCTAAATTTGTTCAATGGTTTTGTTTGTTTAGGAAAAGTTCTTTGCTCATCCCAATCTTTTTAAGTTTCATTCGTCTTGTCATTTAGACCTATTTTTTAATGCATGTTTTTTCTGAGTGTTCCAAATTTATACATTTCATATATTCTTCTTAAAAACTTCTACTTACACATTATTTATTATAAAATATTCTTATTAAAATTGAATCTAATTTTATTATTTTATCATAATAAATCTGATTAAATCCAATTATAAAATAATATAAATGAATGCAGTACATATTGACTCCTCTCCCCAATATTTAATCCCAAAACACCATATTTGATTGTGTATTCTTATTGTATATGTTAAATTAGCTAAAATTAAACCAATTTCCTTTTCTCTTAATTACTCTCGTTAGCATAATTAACTATATAGGCAGTGGCTGCTAGACCTTTATTTTGCGTAATTCCATAGTTAAACATATAATGATTTGTCAATCCATAAATAAATGAATTTATGCAACTCCCAAAACAATACTTGAGACAAGGGCTTTGACAAGCATCTTAATAAAGGCAACAAGGGACGATTATTTGAACCCCAAAGTAACCTCATTGTCTATAAAACACTGCAACGAACACTGTTCACAAACACCAGAGATTTGTAGCATTGAAGGAATTAACATTTAAGAATTTTATTGTTACCAATAGATATATTTTAACATTTTTTTATTGTAAAATTTTTGATTTTTTATAATTTATAAGAATGTATATGAGATTTCTGAAATAAATTGTACACGAAATTGTTAGATGGCACATTTCAACTCACATACTTCTATCATAAATTTAATCAAATAATATTATTAATATAAATATTTTAAATAAATTTATCTGAAAAAATTAATCATATCAATATGCTGGGATCAAAAATTACATTGGTACGTAAGGGCTTCAAACTTTACCAATATCACAATTGATAGATATTTTGAATCAATAATATATATAAATTTAAAGGTAAAAGCTGTGTAATCCATACAAATATATATTAAAATTAAGAACGTAGAGTATATATATCCAATATAAATTAAAAAACAATCCTAAAATTATGTAAACCTAGAAAGAAGGCCTCGTACAGTTGAATTCAAGCCCCCAAAAAACCAAAAAAAAAATACAGACTTACAGACAGTAACTCTGCTCACCTCTGCACTCCTCCTCAACCGCTTGTATATTTTAAGGCTTGAAAACCACCGAGATTGCCTGAGAAAAGCAGCCATAGATCAAAACATGGCATGTGAATGCGAATGCGAATAAATTTCTTGAAGAGAACGACATACTAAACCTGCTCAGAGATAACAATACAGAGGCACATCAACCAACGAATAGAAAGCTTAAAAATGAAGGCAGAGCAGTGTAGATATAGAAGTTTATATCACCATAGCTTGCTGGGTGTCTGTTACGGCCTCTGAAATCCACAATCTGTTACATAGATAATTTAGTAAAGTTGATGGCCATTTTTTCCTGGAGTGCCCACGAAAAGTAGGAATCTATTTTACAATCTATTTTAATCTTGCGTAGGTCTGAAGAAAAGGCGGCTATTGGTAAAGATTAATGATGCCCAATTCTCTTTTCGCGAGTGCGGAATTGGCTCTTGAAACTTTTCCGTCCATTGAGTCTTTATTTCATTCCAAGTGCGGATGAACGAACGAAAGAAAGATTTTAATAAAATTGTCTGTGTTAATATAATTTTTAGTTTGAGAGTTTTTTTTTTTTTTTTCATCATCTAAAATTTTAGATTTTTTTTTTAATGTTATTTTTTTAATATTTGTTTTAAAAAATTGGACTTGTAAATGCAAATCATTAATATGTATAGTGTAACAATTTTGTAAACTTTAAAATTTAATATATATTTTGATATTTTATATTTTTATTATATTATATTTATTTTATAAATATATTTTCATCAAATTTTTGAAGAAGAATATAAATGTAGAGCTAGATGACACTTTCAAATTCAAATTTAGATAAAACTGAAGATTTCAGTATTTGAAGATAACGTTATTTTTATATATTTTGAAGTTTAAGATATAAGACATGTTATTATATGATTAGGTGACATGATTATTTTATTAATTAATTATATATATTTTAAAGGGTGTTAAGATTTTTTTTATTGATTAATAAAAATTATAGATATTTTAAAGTTGTTTTTCTTATTATATGGATTTTCAAAATATTATATATTTTATGTTTATTTTAATCGATACCAACTTAATCATGTAATATTTTAAAGATCAGAGTTTCAATAAAAATTTTCATCTTGCAATGTTTGCAGTAATTGATCTTTTAATTACAAAATTTATTAAAGATAATCTATGGTCAATGGGTACAGTTATCCCCAAATCAACCAAACTTGTGTTAATAAGAGCTAATTATAATTAAGAAGAAATTTCATTTAAATTTAATCAAAGATATAATTATTTCCAAATCAACTAATGTTTACACAAATAAGATCTAAATACAATTAATAATAGTCACTTGTGTGTGATTATCGCTAAATCAAACAACACTTGTACTAACAAGTGTTAATTACAACCAACAATAACCTATTAAAATTAATGAAAGGTGAGATTAAACTAAATTGACAAATACGTTTTATAAATTTTTTTAATTATAACTAATTAAAATAAATTAAGTATAATTACTCACAAATTGATTGAATTTTTTACTAAAAATTTATTACAACCAAACAAAATTAATTAAATAATGTTATATCCAAATCAACCAACTCTCATATGAACAAAAAGCTCATTATGACCATTAAAGAGAAATTAAGGTCAATCAAAATGTCATACCAAAAACATCACTAAAAAAGAACAAACAATTTAAATAGACATTTTGTTGAGAATGTTTAAAACTCGAAAAATAGACTTTCTGTGCACTACACAAATTCGATGTAAATTATACTGAAGTTACATGACATAACTAGTTACTCAAAATCCTAGACAAGTTCTTTTTCACTTTATATAATTTGTCATTTTCATTCTTATAACTTATTTCTAAAAGGAAAAGAAATGATTAAAAAGGGAGGGAAGAGTGAAGTGTAAGTTTTTTATTTTATTAGTTAAATATTTGTCAAGTGCAACTAGTTAATATTTTAATTTATATTTTTTAGTAGTCTTCATTAATAAATTTTATGCTTTTTAAATATTGTAATAATATATTTGTTTTTAATTAAAATATTAATGTATAAAAGTAATTTATAATGTGGATAGCTCATTTTTTTCTATATTATTCTTAAAAAGTACATTAAAGATCAATATTAATTTATATTTTTCATTGTTTTAGATATATTAATTTTAGATAAATAAAAATCAATTTATTATTGCATGTTAGTATTATTT